>JBCFYV010000729.1:0-71036 GCA_039000515.1 Timema cristinae
GAACATAAGATGCGCAAACCCGTTTGCCCGACGGTTTTTTCGAGTGAAACAAGACTCATCCACCGGCGCTGATTTGAAATTACAGAAAATAATCGAGAATTCTGTCGAAGCAACGTACCCCCTCTCCCTCGTCCCAGTGTGATTCCCGCCGTTTGTGAACACGTGATTGTTTTGTACAGTATATAAGGGCTGGACTGTGTAGTGAGTCACTATTTCTCCACTCTTTTGGGTGGAACTTGTTTAATTTAGCGTGGGCGTTTTTCGACGTTTTCAAATTTTTTGGGGGTTAAATTTTAAAATTTTAAGTTTAATTTTAAATATAATCATGATTACAATAGTATATTTCTCTGAACTGGGGATTTGCCGTCACCCATCAGGGTTTTCGCTAGCTTTTTCTTTGTTTAACTTTGTGTCCGCCTCAGGGACTTTTTGGGAACTTTACATGGGCCTTTTGGGGGGCGCTAAAAAAAAAATTTTTAGCATGTCGCCATCTTGGGCGCAAACATTTCTGTTTAACGTGTAATTTATTTTAAAATAGTTGTTCTGCTTGCAAAAAGTTAAAGTTTTTACGATTGTGATTTTTTTTAAATTGTTACTCAACTCGGGGGGCGCGACCCCGTGCCCCCCGCAATTGGTTTTTAAAATAAAAATAATTAGTTTGGGATAATTTGTTGGGGATTATTGTAACAGGTTAGGTTTGGGAACATTTTTCTGTGCCCCTTACAAGGCATCTATTATAAAACTTCATACTTATGTCAAATAGTGTGGCACGCCGGGTCGGTAACCATACATATTACTTGTTTTAAAACCCCCCTTTTAAGGTTAGTCGCCTTCTGCGAGGGTAAATTTTAAATTTATGCACGTTGGTATTAATCATTTGTTTTCTTTAACATTTGGGGGTTTTTCCCCTTTATTTATTTTTACTTCGGCCCTTATGGGCCAGTCATCGATTTCCCTAGAGGCCTCGCTTTTGATGTCTCTATTTTTGTAAAAAAAATAAACCTCTTGTAACTTACCTCCCTTTTTATTTATTGTAATTTGAAACTATCAAACATTGAAGGGGGGGGTTTTAAAACCCCATTTAGTTGATATAGTTCAAAAAACTATTTAAAGTTGGTTTAATTTTTGGGAGAAATGCTGAACAAAATTTCCTTTGTGGTTTTACCACTCTCTCATATTAATTTTAACAGCGGGGTTAATTTAAAAAACATTTTTAAACTTTAAATAAATTTTGGGCTTGTTTCTAGAGGGGGAAATATATCCTAATTTTAAACATCATGGGGTAAATTTTCAACAATAGATAAAAAGTTCCAGAAAAACCTTTTATTTTTTATTAATAATATGCTTTCTCAAACTTCAAGTGGTACCATTAGCTATGGCAAAATTTTTTCTTTGAAAATGTCTATCTAACAACGTGTGTAATTTTTTTGGAAACTTTGAGAAAAGTCTAAATTAATGAAAAAACAACTTTCCAAATCAAAAGTAAAAAACATGTAACACATTTAATTTTAACTCTAATAATGGACCCGGTCAGGCATGTTTTCCCTTTTTTCCAGAAAAAAAACCCTTTTTTTTGCTGGCGCCTACTATTTTTTTTGACCACACTGATTTTTGTGTGAACCATCTCCCATTTAAACAAATTTTTGAAAATTTTTTTACTTTTAAATTTTTTTTGATTTTTAAAAAGGGGTTTATAATAATTGATTGGGGGTTTTTGCTTAATTTAAAACCCTTTCTTTATTAAACAGGAACTTGAAATATTATTTTTATATAGGTGGGGGATTTGAAAAAAAATATTTCTGCCCCCAGCAAGAACTCCTATTTGTAGGTTAACATGTGTATTTTCCATTAAGATGGTTAGAAACAAATACAAATGGCTTTAGTTAAAGGCGAAAAATTTTCTAAAATGTAACACTTTTATCGCACCCCTAACGAGCCTAAAATTTTTTTGCTCCCCTGAGACAGACAAAAAATTTCCTTAATGACTCTTGAGGGTTTCGGAACCTTTTCACAAACTGAGTTTCAAACTACCTTCCGTAGGGGATTAACGGTTTTTTTCTTGTTTCACAATTCCTCCATGAAACTTTCATTCAGACATTAAAAAACAGTTGTGCAAATAAACATTATCTTAGAGACACAATGAAAAAGTTCAAATTTCATTTCATATTAATTAACAAAAATTTTTAATCCTAAAAAAATTTAAAAAAAATTACAAATTTTGATTCAAAGAAGGCCTTTCTCAAGAAAACGTGTAGACTTTAGCTTTAGATTTCCCTATACTATTTGGGTTTTGTGGGCGTGTTTACATTACTCGTTTGATCAGCACCTGATATCATTTTTAACCTTTATTTATTTCATTTATCCTACACAATTTTATTCACTGGTTTATACGGGGAGTATTAGTAATCCAAACCACCGGGGAAATTCAAAATTTTTAAAAGTTTCGCAGCTCTTCACCATGCGCATTCTCATCCTTCCTTCTCCGGGTTCCGAATTATTGGGGTTTTCTACGTTGAATACATCCACTGTCCCCACTGGGGGCCCTTTTTCCTCAAGGTTTGAGATCATTTTGACAGAACCCTCAAAATCCTGAGATTTATACATGAAAAATTTAAAAAAAATGTTAAACAAAAAAAAATAAATTTAAAAAAATTTAAAATTTAAAAATTTTTGATTAATTTTTTCAAGCAAGATTGAAAGTTATTGAAAGTCGGCAGTTTTTAACCTTTTCAAAAGGTGCAGGTAAATTTTCCTAAAGGAGAAAAAAAATTTTTAATTACAACAGATATGGATCAAATACCCATGTAATTAAAAAATTTTTTGATTTTTCAAATAATACCCTTAAAAAAATTTTAAAAATCAAGAAATCTGTTTCTTTTAAAAAGCAGAGAAGGCTAAAGACAGTTTTAAAAATTAGGGTAAATGGCCGAGCATTTCCCCTTTGGACTCCGACCCCAAAAGAAAAAAAGTTTAAAAGCAAGTTCATTGAAACTAAAACAAGGGGGTCAATTAAAATGAAAAAAAAAGGATTTTTTGCGCGAACCCCCCTAACCTAAGTTTTTTTCCCCCGGTTGTGCACCCAAAAATTTAAACAGTGTAAGCAACACTTGGCCATCCAAAACTTGGGGTATTTTAATTTTCATAATAAAATTAAACAGACAACCTGTTAGCCCCCATAACTTAACTGAGGTCACGCCTACAAGGGGTCAAAAAAAATTTTTACTAAAAGTTTGGGGGAATTTGTTACCTTTTTTTATAATAAAAAAACTGGGAATTAAAAACTTTCTAACCAAAGGGGCTCATAAGTAAAACATTTTAAAAGGGGATAAAATTTAAAGGGCTGGTTTTGCTTACTAAGCACAGAATCGAATTTGTTTAACCAAAACCAATTTTTAAAGAAAACTAAAAAATTTTCCCATCTTGAAATTAACCAAAATTTTACCGGGTTTATCTACCCATTAACGTATTTTCTAATCATCTCCCTTTTTTTTATTTTTACACCAAACTTAAAGGAATTTTTTAAAATAATTTTGGGAAATTTTCCTCTCCCCCCCTATTACCTTACCCACCTCCCCCTTTTAAAGTTTGAATTTTAATTTTTTTTTTTTTGGGGCTTTTTTTTGTTTCCTCTACCAACCCACCAAATTTCAATTTTTTTATCGCATCATAAAGGGGTTTAATATTTTAAATTTAGTAAATTTCTACCCCAAATTTTTAATTTTAAATTCAACTTTTTGGTTTTTTAAACTTTTATCCCTTTACATTTAGAAAAAAAATTCCTTTTATGGTTTTAAAAGTTTTTTTTTTATTTAAGAATTTTGGGCCTTCTTTCGTTTTGGTTTTTTTTTCCCCAATGGGGGACTAATTTAATTTTCATTAAATGAAATTATTTTTTTTTATTTTTAAAATTTTGAAACCCACATCCCTTTTTTACCACCATATTAAATATAAACTTTTAAAAAAACTAATTTTGTTTTTTGGAGGTCTTTCTACTTCCTTGAAATTTAGCTGTACACATCCCTAAAATTTTTTTCATTTATTACGCTGCCATTTTTTAAATTTTTTGGGAAATAATTTTTCATTTTAAATTTAAAAAAAACTTTAATATTTATTTAAAAACCCCCATTTGTAAATTTTAAATGTCTCTTTTACAGGGAATTATTTTTTTTAAATTTTTTAAAAGGGTTCCCCCCCCAACCCCGCACCCCCATACCATTTACAAATTCCTTTTAAATTTTTAAAATTTTATATTAGTTATCTAAGGGGGTTTTATTCACCATTTTTTCCAAATTTTTAAATTTTTACTTACATATGTCATTGGAATTAAATTTCATTGCCACACTTACAACAGATGCAACATGTAACCTTTTTGGCGATTTATATTTTATTTTTTTCTACCCCCTAAACATTTTTAAGTTTTTCTTAGTATTTTGTTTAAAAATTCAAGATGCGATTTTTTTTGGCCACTTTAGTGTTTACATTAGGGAAACCCAAAATTTTTTTTTCAAACCAATTGGGGCAGTGGGGTAGTATATTGTAACAAAGGGGGTCAATTGTGGGAACAAACCCAATGCTTTATTTTCAAGTCCAAGCTTTTAAACCAGTTCCCCGCATCTCCATTAAATACAACTTAAACTCCAATAACGACCATATAATCTGACATCCAAATTGGAAGTTTTCTGTTGCTTTTAAAGGCAATGTAGGTCTTCTTTTTACTTTTTTTTTGGTCGAGGAACAGGGGGAGAAAGTTTATTTTTCAAAAATTTTACTTTTATTTTATTTTTTTCCTCATTGGGTTGCCCACCATTACTAACGTTGTCCCCTTTCTCCCTTTTGTCATAGAATTTTTTGCCCCCAAACCATAATTTTTATTTTTTTTCCTTTTTTTGGGGGAAACCATTTCAATTACTTTAAAATTTTTTAAATAAACTCGAAAATTTCTTTATTTACCCGGATGAAACCTTCCCTTTCCTGCTCTTTTTTCCAAAAAAGGGGCTTTTTTTCCAAATCATGAATATTCAAGAATGGAAATATTGTACCTATTTCCAAAAAAAAGGGTTTTTTTCATTAAGACCTTGATGAAGGGTTTACCAGTATTCAACGTGTGATTTGTATAAGACCAAAAAGTTAACGGTTTGAACCAAAATGAACATGGGGTTTTTCAATAGGGTTTTTTTTAATACTTTAGTTGGCCATTAAATGATGCTGAACCCTTCTCTTTTTTTCACCGGCAATTTTTCCTGAACTCCTTGAAAAACATTTCAAAGGGTTTAGATAAGCATAAAAAAATTTTTTCTTAAAAACGAATTTATAGTTTTTCCCAATTTTTGAACCTAAAACGGCGTTGATAAATTTATTAAATGATTAAGACCCGTCACCCCATTCTTTTTGGAGGATAACTTTAATAAGTATTTTTGTTGGGGGGAAAATTTTGAAATCATCCCACACATCTTTAAAAACTTCCCTTTTTAAAATCTGGGGTTCACGGGGGGCGATATAATTAACTTTAGACCGTTTTTTTTTCGGGTTTTTAAATTTAATTTTAATGTTTAGTAAAATTTAAAATTAAATCACGGGGACTTTCAACTCATCTATCGAAGAGGAAAATCCTTTCAGAGAATTTTTTTTTTTGTTAAACTGGACAAAATATTTTAATTTAATATTAATTTTAAAAAAACAAAATTATTTCCAAATACCAAAATTTAAAAATTTAAAAAAGACCATGCCCTTCATAAGGTTTATTTCCCTTTTTTCTTGTCTTTAACAACTTTTAGTTTGGGGAACCCAATTTTCAAATATTTAAAATTTTTTCACTTTTTTTTTTTAAATTTAAAGTTTAATAAATCTTTTTTTTGCAAAAAATACCAAATAAGAACCCCACTTATTGTTTAGTCTATAACTTCAAAAAAATTTCTTTTACAAATTATAATTTTCACAAATATTATCTTTAAATTTTACTAAGTTTTAACTTCTAACACTTAAAAATTTTTTCAAAATAATTAATTCTATTTTCATCTTAAACCTTTTTGGTCAAAAATAATTTTCTATTTAAAAAAGGGAAAAATTAATAAAATTTTTTAATTTTTAAAGATTTTATTTTTTGTAATAAAAAAATTTTTTTTAATCTTTAAAACCCTTTTCATGAAGGGATTAATCTACGGGGATATGTTTTTTGTTTTTAAAAGGGTAATGTTTGATAAACCTTTTATTTATTATTAAAATTTTAAAAGGGGATTAAAATGAAAATTTAATCTTTTAAAATTGACATCGGGATTGATTAAAATTTTATTTTTAAATAGAAGGTTTGTGTCTCATTTGTCTTCCTTCATGAAACCCGCGATTTCTCCACAAAAAACGAATGACATTAAAATGGTATCTCTAAAACCCGTTTTGGTGGCCCTCAAAAAATCGCTAATTTGTTTTGGGAAAGACCCCGAAGAGGGAACGTGTTTAACCATCAATTCACAGAGGGGTTTTTTCAAATTTTCCTCAACGCAAAGGGGGGTGAATCATCAAATAATTTTTTCCACCCAAACACAATAATATTTTAAAACATAGGCGTATAACTCGAAGGGGTAGTAAGACACATGCTAAAAAACGTATTATTGTGTACAAAGTTATGCACCTCAATGATGAAATTCTAGATTTTTAATTTATATTTTAGTATTAATTAAGAACTGTATTGGAAATAATAAAATGAAGTGTTTTATTTAACCGTCTGTTTGAAAAAATGGAAAGCGTTGACCGGTACATCAAATTTTTTCTAAACACACTAATAGCTAAGCTACCAAATAAATCTGATTTAGTTGATCAAAATAAGGTTAAAAACTAAGCACAAAATTTTTACTTTTTTAAAACAAATTTATTGTAGGGCACTATTCGAAAATCTTATTTGATTTTTTTAGAACGTATTTTGGAGAAGGCGGTGCCCAGTTGCTGTTTCTCCGTATTCCAATGGAGCCTCGGACTTCTTTTTTGAGGCCTTACACCTACGATGATATAGAAGTAGACGTTACGTTTAGAGCATTTCGCTTTTTATTGACAATGACTATGACTATAAGGTAACTTTGATAATAAAATTTCAATTATTTTAAATTATGAAAAAAATTATTCTTATTTTGAATATAGGCAATAGCACATTTCGGTGACGGGAAAAAGAACCAGGTTTTGCCTTGGTCTTTTTTGGTAGTTGTTTGGTTTTGTGTTGAAAATGGAAGAATGACATTCTTAACCACTATAGAAGGTGTTTGGGAAGTGGTTTCCACTGGCATCCAGAAAAATTGTGCAAATCTTATATTTTTAAAAAATGACCTGGCGGTCTAGGGGTAAGGTGTCAGACTTCTGTGCGGCGGGCCGGGGTTCAATCCTAGGTCCCCGGCACAGATTTATCTGACTACCAAACCCTTCCTTCACCTCTGACAAGACATCTTGTGTTGTGGGGAATTCCAGGCCTCCACCGTGGGTTTGGATTCCACTTTAAACTGTAGGGCCTTCATTTAAAACTCACAATCACCCTACCATTACACATTATCCTAAGTGCTATAACCCGAACGGGGGTAAGACGCGGTGCTAATAATAATAATAATAATAATATATTTTTCAGGAACAACTCACGCTTGTTATGAGTTAATTAAGCATATAATTGCTCTAAGATATTTTTGTACTGTGCATGTAAGTGTTGACTTTTTTAATTATTGGAGCCACAATTAGCCTATTCATAATATGTAAAATATGTATAATTAATATCAGCTAGGTTAATTGTCTATAATCCATAGGGTTTTCAGGATAAAGACTAATTAACATTCTGTGGTTTCCATTAGTGTATTTATGTAATTAAATTATAATTATTTGATATTTGGTGTACCAATTACCACAGCAAGGATATTAAATATGATATAAAAACAACTAAAAGAAGTATCATTTAAAAAAAATAACTAAATTGAAATTAAACGTTAAATAATGATAAAGAAACCTAAATTTTATTTTGATATGTCTAGATGATAGGGAATGAATCTTCTCAAAAAATTGCTGTTAACAGCTGGGTTCAACGATACACTTTCCCATGTAGAAATACAAAAAATTATAATAAACAAGCTAAAATTAAATCTCAAATAATAGAAAGGTTATTTGGGGTAAAAAATATCATCAAATCCTCTTTTTGTTTGTCCATTCATATTTTAAATAACCATGCATATAATATTATTAAATGACTTGTTTTTTTTCCCTACGATTACCATAAATAATATGTTTTTATTTCAGGGTGGTAATGCTGTTGCTAATAGCAACGTATCAGGAACTGCGGCCCATTGGGACACAGTGAAGGAATACGTCCAAGTGTTCTCACTCAAACCACGAGCTGATCCAGACAAGTTCATCTTTTACACAGAGGCTTGTCAAAGTAAGAAGTTTGCTTTTAACTATGTTTAAATCGTGTCTTACACAGAGGCTTGTAAGAAGCTTTATTTTAACTGTGTCTGTTTAGTTCGTGTTTTAAACAGAGATTTGTAAAATTAAGGATCTGTGTCTGCTTAAATCATCTTCTATACAGAGGCTTGTTCTTTCAAATTTGATAGGCACGATAATGTTATAAAGCTTTCTGGGTGTGTTGATGGGCTATATTTCAATAATATTGACAATTTTATACTTACTGACTTAGCACAGTTATCAACCATATAGTAATAACATTCACTATACAGCCAATCCCTGTGATGAGTGGAGTGAATCTGTCGTTTTTTAGGGTTTGTTGGTTAATTTATTTTTTCGGGATGGGTTTAAAACTGATGTGCAACAGTACCTTCCTGCTCAGTGAATATATTACAGGAAACTACTTCATTCCTCATTTCCATAGTACGCCACTTCAGGGTTTACTGGCTTTAAAGCTGACGGTGAAATTGTTGAGGATATAACCGGTCCCCCAGCTTGCTATTATTCATGCATATTCATTTAATTTGTTTAAATTTGTCTATACCAGAGTCTTAGTAAGACACTAAACATACAATAATTGTTTAGAAAAAAAAAATTATTTTTAATTCTTTGTATTTATTTTTTGGTGGAACAAAAATAAATCATAAAATACATAGAAAAATAGTAGAGTAGATCTATGAATTTGATTAGTTGAAGATGTTTTATTACTTAACTTAAGATTTCTCAAAGTATTTACAATAAATGTAGAGTAAAATATATTAACCAATGTCTTCTATAAGTATCTAAATTGGTGACTCAGAATCATATTATTTATACTTTTTAAAGGGATTGATAAACTTTTAATTGTCAAAACACTAAAGGTTATCTTTAAGATAATAAAAACACATTTTAATAAAAGTGAAATGTGTATTCCTTAATAAAAAAATATTAGGCTTGTACGGCAAAGTATTTGTTGTTGTTTATTACATATTCAAAGAAAAATATTTCTTCGATAAAACATTAAAACCTGTTATATAATGTAATCACATTTAATATTAATTGCTATAAATTTTAATAGTTCGTAAAATTATACTATAATTTTTCTAAAGACTTTCACTAAAGATGTATTATACTGTATCACTGCCCTTAAGGTGTCAATGTTGTCTTAAGACTTTATACATAGGCCCTTCGTAAAAAAACAAAAAATTATATTCAATTTTTCATTTTCAGGAAGAAATTATAAGATATTGTTTGATTTTCGATTATTTTTCTGCATTAATCTCTTATTAAAAATTTGAAAATAAGTAATCATGTTTAGAAATTTATATTTTCGTAAAATTTAGAGAAAACATAATTATTTAATTTAGTGTTTGTTTTTTCTCTTATAGATTTATATGTTACAGTCTTTATATAATTGTGCAAACTAAAGAATCTCACTCATGCATTAAGGGTTCAAAGAATTAATCTATTCTTTGAGCTTCCTGTAGCGTTGAGCTAACTACAAATTATTGGTTTCATTCATCCAAACTAGCAAAAATATTACAGGGTTAGGCAGAATGGATATTAGAATTTGACTAAAGTAGTACGACAGATCTCTATCTACATGCACGGGATATAGATGTGGGCTGATGACGTAAAGAATATTATCGGTAATCGGTAGTCGGATAAACGTCATGCATTCACTGTGGAGAGGTATTTAAAAATAGTGATTCACTATCACCATGTAAAAGATTTGTAGTCACCACACTCGGAATAGGACGCCAGAACAATGTCCCTGACCAAATTATGGCTGTAAGGTGATTTAAAACAGTTTCCGTGTTAGTGCAGCATTCCATGATTAAGAAAGACCTTGCCATCCAGGTCACAGTAAACACCTGCTTGAGTGTAAGGGTCCGCAACACGCTACTCCAAAGTCCTCGGGTATCTGCTGTCATGCACAAATGAGAGCAGGGAATATTGATCCACTTCCTGCACAGCATCATTTATGGTACCTACATTTACATACATACCAGGACATTATTATTCACACTAAACCTAGACAAAGACTTTCTGGTACGCTTGGAATTAAATCCAAACAATCTGAATAACCTCTTGATGTCGTATGAGTCCCCTTTTTAATTGATCGGGAGTGAAAACATGCTGAATCGCTGATAATGTGCACCAGAACACACCCGATAACTTGTTGAGAAGCCGCTCATTATTGATTGTATGAGAGTGCGGTGTATCTTCCGGTATCATAGGCCCTTATATCTTCGAGGATATTCAAGGCTGTGTTATTACAGTTGATGGATATTGTTACATTCCATGAATGGGAAACCAAAACCTAGGTCAGATCCAACTATTTGGGGAAACTGCTCATACTGTCCACCAGTCCATGGCCATCTTGCAGCCTGCGTTTCCTGGTGGACTCATACCAGGTTTGGGTCGGCGTGCTAGCCAGATGTATCTACCGTGGACTTCTTATGGGGTGTTTAAAGATTATGGTTATTGAAACACCTTCTCAATCATTATTACACTTAGGTTAGGATAAGAGATTCCACGTGGAACATGTGTTATATTGTGTGATGCAAGCTTTATTACGGTGGTTGGAGGAATGTGTTGTCGTTAATAGTGGTTACTATATTATGTTATCTTCATTTATTGAGATGTGATGTCTATATCATCTATACGAAATACCTTTGTTTGTGTACTGTAGCTATTATTTAATATATTATTTGATTTATTATGTCATGGAGCCTTATTCAAATACGACTAGCCATTCTGCCCAGAAATTTGCATATAAATTTATGTATATTTGTTGCATTAAATTAAAATGTTATAGAATTAAATTAAAATTTTATCTGATAATTAAGTTTTCTTAGTTAAGAAAAAAAAGATCTATATTATGATTAAATATTCTAGCATGTGTGTATATACAATTTGATCCGTACTATTATATTATCTCTATAAAAAAAATTCATCTTGGCCAAATATACAATGCTCATAAGCAATATGCCATTAATAATTTTCTTAATGTAATGTATTTTACTATAGTTATTTCTACAAAAAATAAATGAAGCTAGACCAAATTTACCAAATATTTATTTTCTAAATAAAAATAAAATTAATGAATCAGAAAGCCGAAGCTATCATCTATGCATTTTAATGAGGCTAGCACTTCTTAGATATCATATTATGAAAATTGACACCTGGACACGGGGACGAACCTTGGACCTTCGGTGAAGTACACCACTGCTCTTACCACTGAGCTATCCAGGATTCGTTCCGTTCCATGGTCATTTTTCACTCATTTTAAGTCAGAGTCTATGATGGACGTGCCTAATCGTCATCTTATAAACATATGATTATATAAGATCACAGCCATCAGACAACGCAGCCACCTTCGACACGTTAGTTGGCATGATTCCCGTGTCCAGGTGTCATTTTTCTATTTTCAGAATATGATATCTAAGAGGTGCTAGCTTCACTAAAATGCATAGATGATAGCTTCGGCTTTTGATTCATTAATATATGCAATCCCGTACAATTATAATATATATATTGTCAAATGGCTACAATCATGCCAATTACCGAGTTGCAGGTGGCTGCGTTGTCTGATGGCTGTGATCTTATATAATCATATGTTTATAAGATGACGACTTCCGCACGTCGATCATAAACTCTACCTTAAAATATGAGTGAAGAATGACCATAAGCACGGGACGAATCCTGGATAGCTCAGTGTAAGAGCAGTGGTGTACTTCGCCGAAGGCCCCGGGTTCGATTCCCGTGTCCAGGTGTCATATTTCAATTTTCAGAATATGAAAAATAAAATTGGTTTCTTTTAAATACAAACTCATATTTTATTTAGGTTTAAATCACTATTCTCACAAATATTTAACACAAAAGATAAATTGTTAATGAATAAGTAAAAGTAAATAAATATGTCATTAATATATTTAAAAAACTATAATTAGTCTTTAAATCAAAAAGAAGAATATTTAATTAATACTTTTACAAATTTAATAATATTATTATGTTATTATAAATATATTATATATATTTAGTGAAGAAATATTCATAGCTTGTGTAAAATAATACATTCATGTAGAAATGATAACTTTATCTGTACATAATATTTAAATAGCTCTAATGAAAGTTATATTTTTTAAAATATAAGAGATAAATAATTTTTATTAACCATCAGTTTAATTGTTATGACAAAATTTTATTACAATTCAAATTTACTTAAAAACAAATAAAACTTCATTATTATTGTAATATTTTTAAATATCTTTCAGATACAAAAATTGTGAGATAAGATTTGGGAAAATGGGAGATTGGAGAGCGGTACGGGACCAGTATGATGCAGGTGAACACTAAATTAAAAATAATTTATTTTATTAAGGAATATTGAATTGATACATTTACGTAAATGGTATTTTAGGTTTTCTGATGTAAAAAATACAGAGGGTTATAGTTTTTATCTACACCAGTTTTTGTTGAGAACACATAGATAAAGAGTGTTCAGTAAATAAGTAATAAATTATTGGCAATGAAGTTTTCTTATTTTAAATTCCGCAATTAGATTTATTCTTTCAAATAATATTTAAATTTAAAAAGTTTCTAGAATAGAATTTCAGATCTAGTATATAATTTACAACAATGTGAAGCAACAGCAAAGGAATACTTGACCTGACCATTACAGCACAACTTTGAAAATTCTATTGATGAGCCTATGTTATCGATGCTCCAGGGCATATATATTTGGTTTTCTGTAGCTAATATCAATATAACATAGAAATCATATTTATAAAAATTACAAAAATAAAAATAGCTGTATAGTATAAAGTTTTTAAAATCACCACTAATTAACATATCAGTAACAACTGTTGGGTTTGGAGACAACTGCTATATTCAATTTCGTATAATTTTTCCTTTTGATGAAAGATATATTTTGGTAAATATACTAAGCCTCTTCAGCTATAATCTGTCTTCTAAATACATTTATTTTCCTGTATTTCATCTTGGTGTTTGTCTCCGCTTCAGAGTGAAATATTCAATTGTTTTATATTTTGTTGATTCATAAATACTCCGTTCACTCGGAAAGGTAACATTCCATCAGTAATATCTTTGGCACTGTTTTAAATCATTCTCTCGTTTATATATTATAAAGTCTAACCTACATAGGAAGACGGCTGACAGCTAGAAACGATACTAACCTACTTTAAAGTCAAGTCAGTTTAACCTGTAATTTTTAAATTATAGTTAATATAAAAATTAACACAAATAATGTAATATTTTGTGTGAATTTCAGCTCTTCAATTAGACTGTTCTTGTAAATATATATATAATTGAACTAAAGGAGTAAGCCTGTCAACATGTAACCATTGATTTATTTTACTTTTTACACTCTAATAAATGTAAATTATTTTTATTAATGTGTACAGTTTTAACCTCGAGATTATAATGAATATCTCACTTTTGATATGACCCATAAATAAAAAATTATCGTGTGATTCCTTGGAGTGTTGTTTTGATTTTGGATTATGGGTCCACAAGTATAGATTGTATGTGCAACGCTACATACTGTGACGGCTTGGATCCCATCTCGGAAGAATCCATTACAAATGGCAATTCATACACTATTCGTCAACACAATCTGGTCAGCGTCTTCAACCAAACAAAGGAGTTTTCTCTATCAATGGTATGGATATTTCGTTTAAAGTACTAATAAATATAAAACACTTATATAAATAATTATAATAATACTAATTCACTATTCATCTTTTAGTTTACCTAACTATTTGGGTGTATAACACAACTATAACAAAATGTTAATGTGACTTTAGGTTGAAGAATTTAGTTGATTGATTATTTTGGGAGATTAATTTAGTTCTCTTTCTAGCACTGCGTCGTAGTTTTCATTAATTTAGTCAGGGTAAGAAGTTAATTAAAAGACTTTGCCCTATTCGAACAAATGTAAGATTATAAGCTATTATTGTTAATTAATGTATATCAAATTTCGACATTTAACTAAATATAGAAGAAAAAATATATACTATTTCATGTTATTTAACTAATTAATGTTGATGAAAACTGATAAATAAATTGTGATTAAATTTAATCTATCAAAATATATAAATTATAATTATACAACATAATAATGTTTTATTGTGAAATATATATATATATATATATATATATATATTAAAGAGAGAGAGAGAGAGAATTTTATATATATAGAAATATATATATATAAAATTTTAGTGAATAATCAAATAATCGTAGCCAAATTACTTAATAATAGGATAAGATAAAAATATACTGTATCTCTATCTCTTGAAATATTATTATATCTATTTCTCATTATATAATGTAATAGTATCAAATAGATTTATAGTTTCACTTTAACAGTAGTTGATAATTTCTTAACGATCAAAAAATATTATGTATATTATTCTTAGATATCTGTATCGTTTAATTAATTGGTTAGGTTGTACAAAGAGTAGAGTGAAATAAGTGATTTTAAGTCTTATTATCAATGAAAGTATATTTTTCTCATAAGTATTAATGACTTAGATCTACTTACATTCAGTGTTTCCATTAGTGGAAGATATATCTTTTCATCCTTACCTCCCCTTGCCATTCTGTGTTGCACTCATTGTCAGAGAGTAGTAAGAGCCCTAAAGGTTCACATTGATACAATCTTGACGTAACTTCTCAAGTTACACACTGACTGGGTAAAAACCTTTGGTAGAGTGGTTTGAATGCATATTCATAGGATAGGGGTTAAATCTCTATACAGAGTTTTCTAACAAAAATTAGCAAATTTATTCTATCAAGACCTCATCTGAAACTATCCTCTTTATTTTCAATGTATTTCCCAATTCAGTACATCACATATAGCCCATAAATTTTGGCAATTGTTGTAATTATTTGTGCTTTTATAGCAAGTGGTAATACTAGACCTAAATCTTGATAATCAGGGTCAAAGATCCAATTAACAGTTATATTTGTATTCACATTTAAGTCTCTGCGAGTGATTCCACTGTTTCATTCACCATATCGAGGACAGAGGCCTTCCAGTCTATATTTGGCTTTGGAGCTGTCCTCACTGATTCAACCGCTCTAAATATAAAAAATTTGAGCAATGCGGCTTCAGAATTACTTCTCTAGTAAGTTTAAATTGTTTAACAATATTTTATCCATCTATCACTGGGGTACAAAACTTTTAGTGCCTAAGATGTTAAACTTTTTTGGGGTATTTTGTGGTCACAAGTTCTGGAAATGGCATTATTTTTGGTCCATCAGATCTGATTATCATTATATGACAATAGCTTGTAAAACCCAAGAATCCTAGAACACGTAAAACAAAACACTAGTTTCTTCTTCATTGAGAGATGCTGCTGAACCCGCGTTCCTGTGATTTTATACGATGCGATTTTCCTGAACATTCACGGTGAATGCTTCAACATTAGTCCACCACCATATGCGTATCTCATATTACGTGGTACCATTCTTCCATGGCCCTAATTTCCTGGTGAAATCTCTCCAAATAAGAAAATGTGTATATCGATCATTGGTGATCGATGTATATTATCTTCTCTAGGACTAAGGCTATAGTCACTCCATCTTCCCACATACCAACCGAGCGACCGATTGGGAGTTTGATCTATCACTTATGGAGTTACCCGATGAAATTTTTTGCAGAAGCGTCATAAGTCCACATTTGGTTTGATCTTGTAGGAATATTGATGTTTTATGTAGTATTAAATGTCCTGGATTATAGAAGGTTCAATGCGCTTCAAGTTACCGATTTCCTCGCCTTTACTTATAAAGGTTATATGCTGGTCCTTCAGATTTGTGTGACAGTTTAGGTGGCCTTTCTGCTGAGTGAAACTCTTGCCTGAATGTTGACGTGAATCTCTCACATTAAGCTGTGACAGGTTAGGCGGCCTTCCAGCTGAGTGAAACTCTTGCCTAAATGTTGACGTGACTCTCCCACATTTAACTGTGACAGGTTAGGTGGACTTCCAGCTGATTGAAACTCTTGCCTGATTGTGAACGTGACTCTCCCACATTTAGCTGATATCCTTAAATATTTCCCTCATTATCACTAGTGTGGGTTGTCAAATAGTTTGCCCCACAGGGTCCTTCATTATTGTCAACTTGTTTTAATCACATATAGTTCCTCTGCCTCTAAGAAGCGTCACAACACATTACACAACAATGGTTTGGTAGTGACAAAAAAATATGTGACACTAAGTGGTGGAGGCCCTACTCGAACGGTAAAGATACAACCAATGGTGCTATACAAATCTGAAGGACAATTAGATGAAATAGAATACATCTCACCATCAATAAGTTTATGGTACACATCTTCACCTAAGAGAATATCAATAGGTACTGGTAAATGCAAAAGAGTGTCAGCCAGTTTAATATAAGCAAATCCCTCCAATATATTTTTAGAGAGCATGGTTGATGGCATTCCCAACGCTATTTTACCTATGATGATGGCCTTTGTGATCAACTGAAAATCATCACCACTACATGGTTTCATCTTGCATATCAAAACCCACTTTCGGTTAGCACATTTGAGAGAGAGATCCCTAGAATATAAATCTTCAAATTTCAACATGGGAGAATTAGTCGGTGATCACATTCTTCAGTAATGTATGACGATTTAAACTGACAATCTATCAATAAACACTAAAGCCATCATTAACCTGCAGTACAGCAGAACCCAAAAAGGATTGTATTAAAGGGCACAATACTTGAAATGGTTCAGTTAATGTGTTCACCTCATATAACATTGTTTCAAACATCTGGTGAAGATACTAATGGATGGAATCACCTTGCATAGGCATACTGATTATATTATTCTGATCACTGTTTGTGCTTATAAAACGTTGGCTTGAGTAATATGATACTTGACCGTGAATTACAGAATGCCTTGCCTAGTTGACCATTTGTGCAACAATATGTGATGGTTTCGATTATATTGGACACTTGAACTTTAAGGCACAGTCTCTCACTTAGTGAGCTAAACAACAATGATATGATTTGACTCAATCCCGGCGTCGTATCGGTGTCTTGTTCGTGAACACTGGACACTTATAAATACTGGGGTTGTCTTGAAACAAGAGCAGTTACCTTGATTTTAGTAAACATAAAATGATTTTATCACTCCAATAAGTGACACCTTCCTTCTGGTTGTTCTATGCTTATTACTAAAGCTAATTGGCATCACTATACATATATTCTCCGTTAACAGTGGCTTGCATTTATTTTCCAGAAATTATCAAGTATTTATAAATTATTGGTACTTTAGTATGAGTATGTACAAACTCAAACATCTGTCATGTCTATAAATCTATTTAATTTGTTCAGTGTCAAGTTAATTATATATATCTTCACTCACCAAATGGAAACATTAACACCCTTAGTGCACTTATGTTATCCTTAAATGTGTCCACTAAAAATCCTAAGTTCTCTGGTGACCTTAGGGCTAAACACGATAACTAGTAATTTTCTCCAAATGTGGAAACAAAAGTAAACAAACAATCAATACATGGCCATAATTTATACACAAATTTAGAACAATATATCGAACTGATATTTACACACTACTGACGACTACATACGATGCAAAATTGGTATTGGTAACACACAGTAGGGTGCTCTAAAACTATATCTCAAACCGACGACTTAACTATTCCAACTGACCCAGCATGGCCGATATACGCGAGGAATAAGGACAAACAAAAATAACCAAACAAACACAATGCTGCTTTTTTTCACTCAAACACAAATATACACCAAGGAACATTGAAACTTGTATCCTTTCCCTGGATGGACCAAAATATACAGCGTAAAATATTTCTAAAGAACAGTCTAAAACCAATGTTACGAACCCACAAAAAAAAAAACCTTAGTGAATAATAATGGGTGAGGCAACTCACCTTAACTTTATTTTTCCGATTGGCTTAGAGCTTGTATTGACTCAGTCACACTTATAAGGACTGTGGAAACTTGGGCATGCTTCCATGTCAAAGTTGACCAAACTTCACACAACACACTAATATCCCCACAATGTCTCAACACACGTCTGACTAAACTGGCAGTCCCAACAATGCCCACGATATTTAGCGGGAAAAACCTAAAATTTGGCTGGAATCTTAGCCAGCCAAACTAGGGACGGAAAGAGTTTTAACCTCAAGAATATATATATAAATATAATTATAAAACTGTTTCTCTCAACGCATTTAGTGCAAGTATAATGCATATTTCCTGTGTTTAGGTCGCACAAAATCTTGTTGCACTGCACGCATTGTTTCTTTGTTTTATTATAAGCTTTACAGCCCTCAATCTGCCAGGTGTTGTGTGTCTTGTTTTGAATATTTCTAGAAGTTTTGGCCAAAAATTGTGAAATGAGCGAAGTTTTTAAAGGAATAAATAAATATGAATTTCAGGTTTTTCAATAAAAAACAATTTATAAATATTAATAACATAAAATTAAACATGTAATTCATTTTTGTAGAAATTCAAAGAATAATTAAACCGCAAAAACTAATATAATATTTATTGATACATTTTAAGCAAAGTAACTCTGCATATTTTGGTCATCAACAACATAAAAAAAACAATGATGACTCGATTTAGGATCGTATTAAACTGAGTCAGATACGGGATCTAGGATTAACATAACAAAATATGGTTCACACAAGTCTTTGACGAGTAATTAATTGTTCATATTTCTGACTTATTTCAAAACTCTTATTCACTCGTAAGAATCATTGCCCAAGTCAAGGAGCACAAACAAAGGAATGCATTGCCCAAGGTACTTCTGCTTGTATAGAATAAAATAAAGAGTTTATTTATGAATTTGTTTCAAACAAAGGAAAGCATTGCCCTGGATATTTATGATTGCATAGAATGAAATAGAGAGTTTATTTATGATTTGTTTGAAAAAAGGAAAGCATTTCCCATGATACTTATGATTGCGTAGAATATAATAAAGTTGATTTTTGAATTTGTATGTAACAAAGAAAAGCATTGCCCAGGATACTTTAGTTGTATAGAATCAAATAGAAAGTTTCTTTATCCCTTTGTTGGAAACAAAGGAAATCGTTGCCCAGGGTATTTATGATTCTATATAAAAACACTAATAGCTAAGCTACCCAAGAAATCTGATTTAGTTGATTCAAATCAGGTTATAACTAAGCACACATTATTCTATTCTAGAAATTTATTTGTATGGCACTATTCTAAAATCTTGTTTGATGTTTTAGAACGTATTTTGAAGAAGGCGGTGCCCAGTTGCTGTTTCTCCGTATTCCAATGGGAGCCTCGGACTTCTCTTTGAGGCCTTACACCTAAGATGATATAGAAGGAGACGTTACGTTAGAGCATTTCGCTCTTATTGACAATGACTATGACTATAAGGTAACTTTGATAATACATTTCAATTATTGTAATTATATTAGTAAATAATTCTATATTTTGAATATAGGCAATAGCACATGGTCGGTGACGGAATAAAGAACCAGGTTTGCCTTGTGTGCTTTGTTGGTAGTTGTTTGGTTTGTGTTGATAATAGAAGAGTGACACACTTAGTTACTAGAGAAAGTGATGGAAGTGGTTTCCACTGGCATTCATGAAAAATTATGCAAATCTTATATATTTCAGGAACAACTCACGCTCGTTATGAGTCAATTAAGCATATAATTGCTCTAAGATATCTCTGTACTATACATGTAAGTGTTGGTTTTTTTAAATTATTGGAACCACAATTAGCCTATTCATAGCCTCACAATAAACGCTGATTATTGTTTATCATAAATTAGCCGTTCCATCAGTGTAGCTCGTGTGGATTTTCTCTGTGCCAGTTCTTATTGTTTGAGAATGTAGACCTCTAGATAGATGCAACCAAGCTTCATCAGACTTTTGTATAGCAATGGGTTCAATGGGCTGTACTCAAATATAAGCATTAGGCAATTGCATTACACCACATGCTTCTCTCTATCCCCCTTAGTAATCTCTTGCACAAATTACACTCGATACGGCTTCAGGTGAAGCGATTTCAGTACATGTCTACGTGTTGTTCTACTGATGTCCATCTACTGAGATACTCTTCTTTTTGATTTAACCGGGATTCTAATAATTCATCCCTACATGTCTGCAAAAATTGCAGGTGTCCATAACATTGGTTGTATTATTTTACTAAATGTTTGTGCTGGTTATGGAGCTGCACTAAAACATATATACTATTTTTTACTGTAATAGAAATGTCAGGTAATTAACCAACAAACAATCTTGTGTTTTTTATATAGCACTGTGTACACATAGGCATAAACTGTTGCAAATATTTTTGAATCAAATAATGTATGTTGGACACACTCTTTCAAACCACTACTGCCCTCAGCAAAGAGTACCTCTTGACTGGTGGGAAATTATACGTTACGCATGGCGTGGTCACGTGACATGGCATGCTAGTAACGTGGTAACAAGGTGATACCAACGCCTCCAGACAGCCAGATGACTTATGGCAGTACAGCGATGATAGAAATGACTCGTATCAACAAGTGGATAAGTGGTTCTTATTTTGCGACCCATCAGGAAAAATATTAATCTTAAATACATTGTTTTATCAAAAAATTTATAAAAATAAACATTTAATAGTTATAAACAATCTTAAAAATTTTAAAAACATATCTATGATATCATCGAATATAGTAGTTTAAAAGCCCATGTTTTTATTTTACATGATTAGTTATTCTATGGCAATATTAACTGAAAGGTTCATTGCCGCAATTAGAAAAGTACGCTACCTATCCGTATCTTGAGCTAGTTATATCCGGTCTCCTCATGGCACCGTATCTCTTTCCAATCCATTCTAATGTTATCCTTCCATCTGCATCTAGGTATTCTGAATGGTACATGATAATTTATTTTAAAACATGTATGTATGCTAGATACGTAAAACATGTTTATTAGTAGATTTATATTTATATAGAGCTTTAGATAATCTAAATTTAATTGAAATATGAAATGATTTGAATTTTAATATCACTATTTAGAACTAATTATTTAATGATAAAAATAAACTCTATTTCCCCAATAGTTAATATATTATTACAATGTTTAGTCGTTTGGGTATTCTGGGTAAGACAATAAAGATTGTAATCTATAAATATGAACTCTTAACTTAATCGGTAATTCTTTTTTCCACTAAATTGAGGAGACCCGATATAATTTCCTAGTGTAAAAAAGTACTAAATATTTAGATTGGGTTTTTACCTTACACAATGACGGACACAAATTATGTTATGATTTAATCTCTTTGTTCAGAATGCTCCTATTGTTTAAGCCTGAAAAAAAAGGTCAATATTGACAATTTACTTTCTTTATTGTACTATTTGTAGTTTCATGTTTACTTTATTTGAGTGCTATGTACATCGATTAATTAGTATAATTAATTCTATAAAATATACAAAACCCCCTTCCCTGCTCATTAGCTCATCCGAGTGAAGAATCAAAATGCTCAATACTACAGAAAGCTAATTTTTCGGACATGCTGATAATCTAAAGGTTATTTCAAAAGCATGCTACAGATACAATTCAATGTTTCAGAACGAAATCATTAATAATTGGTCAATTTAAGCCTATAGGCTTAACAGAATGTCTTTGACAAAGACCGATTATAGAATCATTAGAAATATCATCTTTGCGATTCTAATACACAAACTAATTATCTGATGATCTGAGAAAGTAATCACGAAAGCAAATCTAATAACGAACCAACAGTATATTTCACATCATTGATTGAACTTTCTTCTAAATTGGCGGGGTCTAACAATTCGCGAGATAATGCTGGAAAAAAGAAAAGGGTTTATAAACACAGATTTAGAAACTAATACCTACAAGGGCTTACTCTATAGAAGACTAGATGAAAGCCTCCAAAGAAACCACTGGTAAGCAACACCTGGAATATCCAAGAAGGTGTTTAAGAACTTGATGGAAACCTTCTGGGTCTATTGCACAGTCTCCTAAATCCTAAGTGAAAGTCTCTCACGTACCACATTTATCAAGATATCGAGCTGAGATTTTATTTGCTATATCACAGAATCTCCAATTCCTTGGGTGAGAGACTCTCAGCCAAGTAGAGGTTTTGAGAATTTATAGACCTTCATAGATGTTTAATAGGGTTTCCAATACCGTGGATATTAGTATTGGTGGGGGTATTAGATCTGGGTCAGGGTTGTAAACTCATAGGTATGAGATAAATCCTTGCCCTAGTGGCGACTTTTCTTATTGGATGGAGCAAGAGACTCCCTGACAGTGGCTGCGGAATGTTCCTCTTCTTGTAATACTGGAACAGTGCTTTCTCGTGGAGGCCCTTGGACAACTTCCAGAAGGTTAACCTGATAGATATCTCTTCAGGGTGTCTATGTGGAAAGTCGTGGAAGGATAACTCCCCCCACTCACCACACATTAGGTCGATGGTAGCAAGAAGATTCCGGGAAAGCTGGTAAAGCTACCTATTGGGGTCCCCGCTAAGCAAATTAAGTGTGAAGCCTATTTAGGGTGATTCCTAAGGCTAAGCATATGACTGCCTACGAGTGCCCAAACGGTGAGACACATGTAAAATCTTTTTTTAAGGTTTTTACTAAGATAAAGTATAAACCCCCAGTAGGGCAACATAGATTAAAGTCATTTTTGAGTAAGAGGATTTCCTAGTTTTTGTCTTTACTCGATGATGTGAACGTCAAGCACTTACAGAAGAAGGAGCTAAATCCTCCTGTTAATGAAAGATTGCAAAGGGAAGTTTTTTCATCTATCCGGTGAAGACAGTGCTCGATTTCAGGCATGGTCTAATAGGTTCATAAGCTACCTGCTGAGTGCATCAAGTGCGTAGTTACGCTCAAAGGATATAACCATTATGTCATATAGGAGCCTTACTAATAATATCTGTTCCCCTAACACTGGCTGCCAGATCGCAATACACTAAACTGGATCACCATATGAAAAGTTACTGAATTATATAAGGCGTTTGTCTGGTGACGTAATGATGTTGTTAATTAAGGTTTGAGGAATCCAGCAGTTTGTCTTATAATGACTGCATAAACATCTGGAAACAGTACTTGATTCAGTGCATAGCCATCTCTCATTGCAGAGTTCTGTTTTAGAGGTTCCAAGATGAAGTCAAATTATTACACTTGTTAAAAGAGTATGAAGAGTCACTTTTTTTTTCTTTTATCCAATGATTTATATTTCTATAATATGTTGGCAGATTCCTATCTTGAATCGTGCGACTGAAATTAGAGGTCAAGAACTCAAATTATTTACATCCCCATGGTCTGCTCCTTGGTGGATGAAGATAAATGGTACCACAGGTATCAGTCATCTAGCAGAGGAATACTATCAAGTATGGCCAGATTATTTCGTTAAGTAAGAAAAACATATTTATAAATTATATTAATATTTTAAACATTTCCACAAATATTATGAGGGAAAGCTTAAAATACAAACACATAAGTGTCCGTTTGGATTCCGTTCTGTAATATTGTTCATGTATTTAATTTTTATCAATGTTATTTTAATGATATTTATGATATAGATTCAAGTCCTAAAAATTAGCCTTTAGCTTATAAGAGTCAAATTACCCATTTTATAGGGCAATTATTCATAAAAGATCATTAATATTATAGCATGCCAAAATTGGTATGTATTTATACAGAAAACTTATTTGAATACAACGTTAAGAACTTTACATTTTAATTTTTATTTAGATCATATTAGACTACTTACCAACTAAAAGTACTATTAATCGTAACTAAACCTATTGGAACTAATAGGTATATTAATTGGATTCGTGAGATATAATATTTGTAATAGTCACAAATTTAATTTTGTATTCTTATGCAGATTTTGTTTTGTCATCAGGTATTTTGATGCCTACGCATAGCAAGGGATATGTTTTTGGGGCTATTCCCCCCAGAAAGAACCCATACAAGGCTCTGACCATGCGGCGAAGATAATCTCCATGGGATGGATCAAAGAGAACCAGATTCCGTGAATAGCAGACTACCTGGGACCTACCATGGAGAAAGGAGGCTATGGAGATCTAAAGATGATGATCCTAGATGATAATAGATCAAGGCTCCCAGGATGGGCTGAGACAGTGAGTTACTAACCAACTCTAGTACTTAACAGTAACAAATAAGTAAAAACATAACAAACCAATGATTGTCACTTGCGCCATATTTTATTAAAATTATTCCACTTGTAAGCAGTCATATCATAATAGCATACAACGTTTAAGCTGATTATAGAGTTCAATGTAATTTAAGTTAAATATTACATCTTGATCAAACAATTACTTAAATGAGGTGAAATTTCAACAACTTTTATCATATTCCTACTATTTAATAATATGTTAAAATATTTATTAATTAATAACAGCCAGGTTATTTGTGTATAATCCATAGAGGTTTGCAGGATAAGAGGACAAATTAACATTCTGTGGTTTCCATTAGTGTATTTATGAGATGCAATTATAATTATTTGATTGTTGGTTTACCAATATCACAACATTCAAGGATATTTTAATATGATATAAAAACAACTAAAAAATCAAAACATGAACTAAATTTATATTAAACGTTAAATATTGATAATGAAACATATATTTATTTTGATATGTCTAGATGTTAGGGATGAATCTTCTCAAATTTGCAGATTAAGAGCTGGGTTCTACGATACACATTCGACTGTAGAAATATAATAAATTATAATAAACAAGCTAAATTAAATCTCAAATAATAGAAAGGTTAGTGGGTAAAAATGTATCACCAAATTCTCTTTTTGTGTATCCATTTATATTGTACCTCTATATTAAGTTACTATGCATATAATATTATTATATGAATTGTTATATTTTCACTACGATTACCATAAATAATATGTTTTTCTTTCAGGTGGTTGGTAATGCTGTTGCAAAGAGCTACGTATCAGGAACTGCGGTCCATTGGTATACAGATGAAGGAATACGTTCGAGTGTTCTCACTCAACCCACGAGCTGCATCCAGACAAGTTCATTTTTACACAGAGGCTTGTCAAAGTAAGAAGTTTGATTTTAACTATGTTTAGCTCGTTTCTTACACAGAGGCTTGTAAGAAGTTTTATTTGAATTGTGTCTGTTTAGTTCGTGTTTTACACAGAGATTTGTAAAAGTTAGGATCTGTGTCTGCCTAAATCAACTTCTATACAGAGGCTTTTTTTCAAGTTTGATAGGAACGATAATGTTATAAAGCTTTCTGGGTGTGTTGATGGGCTATATTTCAATAATATTAACAATTTTATCAAAATCTACTTTCTCTATACTTACTGCTGTAGCACAGATATGAACCATACTAGTAATAACATTCACTATACAGCCAGTCCCTGTGATGAGTGGAGTGAATCTGTCGCTTGTAGGGCCAGTTGGTTAATTTATTTTTTCGGGATTGGTATACTGATGTGCAACAGTACCTTCTTGCTCAGTGAAGATATCTACAGTAAACTACTTCATTCCTCATTTCCATAGTACGCCACTTCCTTGGCTTCAAAGATGACGGCTAAGTTGTTGAGGATACAACCGGCCCTCCAGCTGGCTATTATTCATGCATATTCATTTGATGTGGTTTAATTTGTCCATACCCAGAGCCCTGAGTTTGTGGAGATCGCGATATTTCGCGAATGTTAGATATGGCATTTTTTCTTTCAGATGTTCACATTTCAGGTTACCCAGATTGCAAAAATATTCTCAGAATTGTCGCGATAATTCGCGAAATCGGCGTATTAGCGCGATATTCGCGATTTTAAACGATGTCCGTGATAATCGCGATTTTCGTCATTCGCGCTTATATTTTGTCTTTGTGACTTGTACATACTTTTCCCGGACCAGCTGCCGCTAAATCTTACTTTTTAATAAGTTGACAGCACATTATTTTGCGGACTAGTGTTTTTTAATGTTTTGTCCAAACAAAATGTAATTTTTTGTTTTCACTTCAATATATTTAGTATACCTGTTTCAAACATTGTCTTGGAAGTCTAGTTTTAAACCAACCAAAGTTACCTTAATCACGAAAGTTTTGTAAAAACCACTTTTTTAATGCTTTTGTCTTAATTCGATAATTTCGTCGCAAAAATAGGATTTTTGTAATTCACCGCTAATTCACCGCTTTTGGGAAACTTAAAAACGAAATTAGGCTTTTTTATTCACCATAAAAGCAGAGCTCTGTTTTGGTTGCACAAAAATAAATCATAAAATACATAGAAAAATAGTTGAGTAGGTCTATGAATTTGATTAATTGAAGATGTCTTATTACTTAAACTTAAGATTTCTCAAATTATTTACAATAAATATAGAGTAAAATATGTTAACAAATGTCTTCTATAAGAATCTAAAATTGGTGACTCAAAATCATATTATCTATACTAATTAAGGATTGATAAATTTTTAATTGTCATATGCTAAAGCTTATCTTTTAAATAATAAAAAAAAAATTTAATAAATGTTAAATGTTGAGTACTTATTAATTAAATATAATGCTTATACGGCGAAGTATTTGTTGTTGTTTATTACATATTCAAATGAAACAAATTTTTTCGATATAACCTTAGAACATGTTATATAATGTAATCATTTTTAATATTAATTGCTATAAAGTTTAATGATTCTTAAAATTATATTATACTTTTTCTAAAGACTTTCACTAAAGATGTATTATACTGTATCACTGCCCTTAAGGTGTCAATGTTGTCTTAAGTCTTTATACATAGGCCCTTCGTAACAAAACAAAAGTTTAATTCAATTTTTCAGGAAGAAATTATAAGATATTTTTTGTTTTTCGATTATTTTTCTGCATTAATTTCTTATTAAAAATTTTAAAAATAAGTAATCATGTTTAGAAATTTATATTTTTTTAAATTTAGATAAAACATTATTATTTAATATTAGTGTTTGTTTTTCTGTTATAGTTGTATATGTTACACTCTTTATAAATTTGTGCAAACTAAGGAATATCACTCATTTGTTAAGACTTCAAAGAACTAATCTATTCTTTGAGCTTCCTGTAGCGTTGAGCTAACTACAAACTATTGGTTTCATTCATTCAAACTAGTAAAGATATTACGGAGTTAGACAGAAATGATATTAGAAATTGACTAAAGTAGTACGACAGATCTCTATCTGCATGAACGGGATAAAGATGTGGGCTGATGAGGTAAAGAGTATTATCGGTAATCGCTAGTCGGATAAACGTCATGCATTTACTGTGGAGAGGTATTCTAAAAATAGTGATTCACTATCACCATGTAAAAGATTTGTACTCACCACACTCGAAATAGGACGCCAGAACAATGTCCCTGACCAAAGTCTGGTTGTAAGGTGATTGAAACAGTTCCGTGTTAGTGCAGCATTCCATGACCAAGAAAGACCTTGCCGTCCAGGTCACAGTAAACACTTGCTTGAGTATAAGGGTCCACAACACGCTACACCAAAGTCCTCGGGTATCTGCTGTCATGCACAAATGAGAGCTGGGAATATTGATCCACTTCCTGCACAGCATCATTTATGTTGACCTGCACTTAAATACATACAAGGACAGTATTATTCACACTAACCTAAACAAAGACTTTCTGGTACGCTAGGAACTATAACCAATTATTCTGAATAACTTCTTGATGTCTGATGAGACCCATTTTGAATTGTTCAGGAGGGTAAACATGCAGAATCGCTGATATTGAGAAACCAGAAAACACCCGATAACTTATTGAGAAGCCGCTCATTATTGATTGTATGAGACTGCGGTGTATCTTCCGGTATCATAGGCCCTTATATCTTCGAGGATACTCAAATCTGTGCTATTACAGTTGATGGATATCGTTACATTCCATGGGTGTGAAACCAAAACCTAGGACAGATCCAACTAAATTGGTAAACTGCTCATACTGTCCACCAGTCCATGGCCATCTTGCAGCCTGCGTTTCCTGGTAGACTCATACCAGGTTTGGGACATTCATTGGTCAGCGTGCTAGCCAGATGTATCCACCGTGGGACTTATTATGGGGTGTTTAAGATTATGGTTATTGAGGTAGACATATGATATCGGTATATCATAACATATCATCATATGATCGATTTGGCCCCCTTAGAGCTCATGCAGGGATCGCGCCGACAGGGATCATCGAGGTATATGGTATATTGATCGAGAGAAGCAGCAGTCTACAGCGACCAACGATCTACCAGGCGACACATACGGAAAAGCAGAGGAACATCGGAGATAACATCAACAAATCAGTCCCATAGGACGGGCCTGGTGCCCAGTGCCCACGCAGCCCATTCCTATTCCCGATACTAGATAGGAAACACAAATAAAAAAGCGGCCCCTTATAGGGCCAACAAACCCGAACACTACACTAAACATGGAAGACGACTCACTGGCCAAGGAGATTGAAATGGAGGACTACCTCACCGATGAAGAATTCACAACTCTTCTAAAAAGTAGATTTTCCTCGAAGGAAAATACCGCAGACAAGAACTTCAAAATTGTTACAAAGAAACGACAAAGAGCCCTACCAGAAGAAGGCACGACCCCAAAGAAGACAACCAAGACTTCATCAAGTTTACCAGTCAACATAGAGACCAGCAATTCCTACGAGGGATTGCCTATGGACGAAGGAGCACAAGAACATCAACAAGGAGCTGCACAACAGAAAGCTACCCAAAATATCAAGCACAAGAAACCACCACCAATAATAATAACCGATACAAATAACTATATGGCAGACACTAGGGCATTAAAAGGCATCTCAGAAGGATTCATGAGGGTAATTCACACGAGGGAAGGGCTAAAATACCTTTTTGATAATGTAAAGGACTTTGACTGTGCTAAAAAATACCTTCAAAAGAATAACCGCAACTACTACACATTTTCACTACGTACAAATGAACAAATCAAGATCTGCATCAAAGGGCTACCCCCATCCATGCCACCAGAGCAAGTTAAAGAAGAGCTAGAAGCTTTAAGCTTTAACATCATTGACATAAGGCAGCTGCAATCCAGAAGGGAGGGAGTAGCACGAGACCTTGGAGTCTTTATTGCCACGCTCCCCAATACAGAGGAAAGTAGACAAGTATACAATTTGACAGTTTTATATTACACAAAGGTGACCATAGAATCATTTAAGCCAAGAAAGGAACCCACACAATGCTACAAATGTCAAGGTTGGGGACATATTAGAATCAATTGCAACCTACCTCCAAAATGCGTCAAGTGCGCTAAAAGCCACCTTACAGAAGAGTGTGGCAAGAAAGATAGGTCAACACCTGCAAAATGTGTCAACTGTGGAGGGGACCACCCCGCAAGCTACAGGGGATGCCAAGCAGTACCCAAACACAGAACTAACAAAGTAGTACCGACAAACGCATTAGAGAAAGAAGTAGTTACAATAGCAGACATCCGGGAACCGAGAACAAGCTCAAAGCCAATGGAAAGATCATATAGCGAAGTTGCCTCTTATGTAAGAAGGGAAAACGAAACCGAAAGGTACGGAGTACAAATACAACAGTCAAGAATCATTAACGAAAGAAACAAAATTCAAGAAAATACCAGGCAAACCGAATTTAAAGAGGTAATCACGTTTTTGAAGGACTCCGATTTCACACAACTTATTGGTATACTTACTAACGCACTACCCAAAATAAGAATAGCTAAAGACAAACTGGCCAAAAAATGTTTACTACTAGAAATAATGTCGACTTACCTATTTGATGACTGAACGACTACAGGTAACAGACCACAAAGAACTGAAGATACTTCACTGGAACGCCAACGGTATAAAACAACAGGAAACTGAATTGGTACATCTTTTAAACAATCTGGAAATCGACCTAGCACTGTTCAGTGAAACTCATTTAAAACCAACAACAAGATTTACAATGACAAACTACTACGTGATCCGATCAGACAGACTAGCAGGCAAAGCGAGTGGGGGCACAGCCATAGCAATACGTAAACACTTTCCGTACAGAGAAGTCAAACTTCAGGGACTCCGGAACCTGGAAGCTACGACCATTATTGCGAAAATTGGAAATGACGAGTTACTAATTGGGGCAATGTATAGACCTCCAAATAGAGAACTCTTACCCGAAGACCTTGATCTGATCACAGAATTATTTCACCCCTTTTTCTTGGCTGGCGACTTAAATGCGAAGAACCAGGACTGGTATTCAAGCTTAAACAACATTGCAGGAAGGACCCTGGAAACTCATGCTAATAGAAAGGGATACATAGTGACTGCACCAACAACCCCAACAATATATCCTTATAATTCAAATAAACTGGACGTAATAGACGTAATTCTTACAGACACTGACCTACCCATAGACGAGCTACAAACATTAAACCATTTGGACTCTGACCATGTGTCTGTGTACTGCACCTTAATAATGGACTATAAGACAAACCGCAACATCAGGAAGAAAATAAAGAGGGAAACCGACTGGGAGGAATTCGGTAACCACTTAGAGCAATCAATACCGGGAAAGACAAACATAATGACCATACAAGATATTGACACAGCAGTAGAACTTTTTACAAACACGATCAAAGAAGGAATAAAACTAGCCACAAAATCAACTAAAAGAAAAAACCCTCCAAACGCAACATCTAACGCAATAAATCCGGAGATAGAACGAGCAATCAAAGAAAAAAATCAATTAAGGAAACAATGGCAAAGGCACAGAGACCCTGCAGACAAACATAGACTTAACAGAATAACAAGGGAGGTGAGGCACAAAATTGAGAATTGGAAAAGAGAAAACTGGAACAAAGCTGTAACTGAGGCCGGAGAGGACCCTAAAGTCCTCTGGAAACTAACCAAAAACTTAACAGGGAAAAGGAAACAACAACGGACAGGGGTAATTCATGGAGTAAACGGCCTGTGTTACGAGGCACAAGACAAGACTGATGCCATAGCAGAAACCCTAGAAACTCAATTCACTCCGAACCTGGAACCGGAAGATGAAGAATTCACCAGATCAAACAAACAATATTTAAGAGACTACTTTTCAAGACCAGTGACAGACGGTATCCAATATATTACTCCGAGAGAGACACAAGAAGTAATAACCACACTACCCAAGAACAAATCACCAGGTCCTGACGGCATCAGTAATGAAACCATAGTGAAACTTCCATTCAAAGCAATAGTTCACCTAACAGAATTATACAACCAAATAATACGCAAACACCACTACCCACAGGAGTGGAAAACCGGCAACGTAATAACCTTATCAAAACCTGGAAAAGATCCAATTTTTCCGCAAAACCGGAGGCCAATTACCTTACTAAATACCATGAATAAACTTTTTGAAAGACTTATTTTATCCAGATTGCATGCAATATTAAATGAAAAACAAGTGATTCCTAAAATACAATTCGGGTTCCAGAATAAACGTAGTACCACACACCGCTCTAGTAAGACTAGCAGAGTACATAACAGAGGGATTTAACGACCGGAAACATACAGTGGCCATATTCCTTGACATGGAAAAAGCCTTTGATAAGGCATGGCATGCCGGAATATTAAGAAAACTGATCGATGCAGAAATCCCTGCAGCACTAGTACATCTAATAAAAAGCTATCTGAATAAGAGACGGTTCCAAGTAAAGATGGAAGGTTGCACATCACAAAACAAAGACATATTCTCAGGGGTCCCTCAGGGAGCAGTCCTCTCACCCTTATTATACAACCTTTACACCAGCGACGCACCGATAGAGCCGGGATGCGAACTGTTAATGTACGCAGACGACATGGTTATATACGCATCCGACAAGAATATCACGAGAGCAGAAAACAAAATTCAAAGGTACCTCCTCAACCTAGAGAAATGGTTCACCAAATGGAGGATTAAAGTGAACACCCACAAGAGCGCGAAAATCATTTTCACTAGGAGACGTCTCAGTACTGACACCGAAACCCAACTATTTGGCTCAATCATACCAAACGAAAAAACTGTAAAGTACCTTGGGGTAACTTTGGACAGGCAGCTCACCTTCAGTGTTCACATCGTAAAAGCTAAGAATGCAGCCATTGGAAAACTAGTTTCAATATATCCATTATTCAAATCTAACCAACTATCAAGACAAATAAAAGTACAGTTGTACAAATCCCTGATCCGCTCAGCCATCCTATATGGTTGCCAGATTTGGGGTTCTGCAGCGAAAGGGCACACCAAATCACTTCAAACTACACAAAATAAAATTTTGAAAACCATCCTCGGTATTGGGAGGAGGTCGTCAACCGATATGGTGCACACTATGTGCAAGATCAACACCATAAGTGAAGAAATCCAAGTAATCAATGAGAGATTCTACAAAAAATGTCAGGAAAGTGAAAATCCCATCATCAGAGTACTTGGGTCATACAACCTCCAAGAGAAAACCATGTATAAAAGACCAAGAACAAAATAAGGAAACCTATTCCAATTTCAATCCTTTATCCCTCACACCTGCACTAATGTCATTTTCTTTTACAGGTTCGACATTCATTATCATCCAAACATCTCATTCCACAAGATAATACAAATTTCCTACTTTCAGGTTCATACTCCATTAATTCATCATCCACCTCATAAGGACCCAACAAAACACGAAGAAAGACTCGTCAATACCTGCAAGCCCTTACGGCCTCTCAATGACCGTAAGAAAGCGGCAGGTAAGGACGAGGACTAAAACAAACTCAATGGAGTTTTACAAATGTAAATTTTAACTGACACGAAAACAAACAGACATGTAACAGAGGTAACACAATACAAAGATGAGAAAAGAGATAAGCAATTATCTAGGCACTCAAATCAAATCAAGCCTCTCTCGAACTGGTGACACTTATTAATAGTGTTAGCATAAGAGAGGGTCGACATGTTAAAAAAAAAAAAAAAAAAAGGTTATTGAAACACCTTCTATATCATCTATATGAAATACCTTTGTTTGTGTACTGTAGCTATTATTCAATATATTATTTTTAATATTATGTCATGGAGCCTTATTCAAATACGACTAGCCATTCTGGCCAGAAATTTTCATATAAATATACATATTTGTTGCACTAAATTAAAATGTTATAAAATTAAATTAAAACTTTATCTGCTAATTAAGTTTTCTTAAATAAGAAAAAAAAGATCGATATAATAATTAAATATTCTAGCATGTGGGTATGTACAATTTGATTTTTATTAATATATTATGTCTTTAAAAAAAAATTCATCTTGGCCAAATGTACAATGCACATAAGCAATATGCCATTAGTAATTTTCTTAATGTAATGTATTTTACTATAGTTATTTCTACAAAAAATAAATGAAGCTAGAGATCAAATTTACCGAATATTTATTCTCTAAAAAAAAAAATTGTATACTTAAAAATACAAACTCATATTTTATTTTGGTTTAAATCACTACGATCACAAATATTTAACACAAAAGGTAAATTATTAATGAATCATTATAATTAATAAATATGTCATTAATATATTTAAAAAATATAATTAGTCTTTAAATCAAAAAGAAGAATATTTATTTAATACTTTTAATAATTAAACAATATTATTATGTTATTATAAATATATTATATATGTTTAGTGAAGAGATATTCCATAGCTTGTGTAAAATAATACATTCATGAAGAAATGATAATTTTATCTGTACATCATGTTTAAATAGCTCTAATGATAGTTATATTTTTGAAAATATAAGAGATAAATAATTTTATTAACGTGCAGTTGAATTGTTTTGACAAAATTTTATTACAATTCAAATTTACTTTATAAACAATAAAGCTTCATTATTATGGTAATTTGTTAAATATTTTTCAGCTACAATAATTGTAAAGGAAGATTTGGGAAAATAGGAGATTGGAGAGCGGTATGGGACCAGTATGATGCAGGTGAACACTAAATTAAAAATACTATATTTTATTAAGAATATTGAATTGATACATTTACGTAAATGGTATTTTAGGTTTTCTGATGTAAAAATACAGAGGGTTATAGTTTTGATCTACACCAGTTTATGTTAAGAAGACATAGATAAAGATGTTCAGTAAATAAGTAATATATTATTGGCAATAAAAGTTTTCTTATTTTATATCCCGTCTATATATTTATTCCTTCAAATAATATTTAAATTTAAAAAGTTTCTAGAATAGAATTTCAGAGCTAGTATATAATTTACAATAATGTGAAGCAACAGCAAAGGAATACTTGACCTGACCAATACAGCACATCTTTGAAAATTCTCTTGATGAGCCTATGTTATCGATTCTCCAGGGCATATATATTTGGTTTTCCGTAGCTAATATCAATATAACATAGAAATCATATTTATAAAAATTACAAAAATAAAAATAGCTGTATGGTATTAAATTTTTAAAATCAACAATAATTAACATATCAGTAAAAACTTTTGGGTTTGGAGACAACTGCTATATTCAATTTCGTATAATTTTTCCTTTTGATGAAAGATATATTTTGGTAAATATACTAAGCCTCTTCAGTTATAATCTGTCTTCTAGATACATTTATTTTCCTGTATTTCATCTTGGTGTTTGTCTCTGCTTCAGAGTGAAATATTCATTTGTTTTATATTTTGTTGATTCATAAATACTCCGTTCACTCGGAAAGGTAACAGTCCATTAGTGATATTTTATGGCACTTTTTTTAATCCATTCTCTCATTTATATATTTTAAAGTCTAGCCTCCATATGAAGACGGCTGACAGCTAGAAACGATAATTAACTACTTTAAAGTCAAGTGAGTTTAACCTGTAACTTTTAAATTATAGTTAATATAATAAATTAACACAAATAATATAATATTTTTTGTGAATTTCAGCTATTCCTATGACAATTAGAGTGTACTTGTAAAAATATATATATATATAATTAAAATAAAGGAGTAAGCTTGTCAATATTGTAACCATTGATTTATTTTACTTTTTACACTCTAATAAATGTAAAAAAATAATATTTTAAATGTGTACAGTTTTAGCCTCGAGATTATAATGAATATCTCACTTTTGATATGACTCATAACTAAAAATATTCGTATGTGTCCTCTGAGTGTTGTTTTGATGTTGGAAAACTTCAAAAATTTATTTTGTTAAAAAATTGTTATCACGGAATTATTGGTGGTCTAGTAAATATCAAATGAGATTAGATTACTGGCTGAATACTTATATTTGAAAACTTATTCTCAAATTATATCCACCAGTGGTCCATGTTCCATTGTTTGTTTGGAGTCAAATGGATATTAGATCGAAATAAGGATTATATAGCTTATATAAAATGTGTGATTTACTTGTGGTTCCAGGCGTTCAACAACTGGGTAGTTGGCTGGACCGACTGGAACATGGCTATCAATGAACAAGGAGGTCCAGCTACATTTGACTATAACGCGGCCATCATAGTTAACGCCACAGCTGTTGAGTTCTACAAACAACCGCCCTATTATTTCCAGGCTCATTTCTCCATGTTCGTCCCTCCTGACTCTCAACATGTCTCCCTGACTTCAGAAAACGATGGAGGATTTCTCAACGTTGCCTTCCTCACTCCAGGAAATGACGTTATCGTGGTCCTCATGAACTCGTAAGACTCGATAGAAAGGAGGTTTTGGTTAAAGTTTAGTTAAGTGTTTTAATGTGTACCACTTCGTATAAGTATAAGTTTATTGTTAATGAATGTAATATTTAAGGATTGTAGAGTAATAATGATAAATCTATGCTGGGGGTCTGGGTTCGATCCTCGGTCCCAGCATAGATTTATCTGATTGTCAAACCCTTCCTTCATCTCTGACAAGACGTGTATTAATCACAACTTGTGAGTGTGTGGAATTCCAGGCCTCCTTCGTGGTTCGGATTCCACGATAAACTGTAGGTCCTCAATTTCATCTCACAATCACCGTACCATTACACATTAGCGTAAGTGCGTATAACCCGAACGGGTAGTAAGACGCGGTGATAATAAAAATAATAGTTATAATAAAAATGATAAAGGTAGAGTTAAAAAAAATAGTTTTGTTAACATTGGTAAATAATTTAGTGAAAAACAGACTAAATACAGCCGACTGGGATTCGAACTCATATACTACCATCGTATTTAATGGTAATATATTTAAGAAAAAAAATTATGTGTGTTTTAGTTAATTTAATATTTATTCTAAAGAAAGTATTGAATATTTAAACTTTACATAAGGGATTTGAAATTAATAACGATAAAATTTTCCCAATTATATAATATTTCTTTAAAATATCATAAGTGTATCACTATTCGTATTATTAATTTTCAATGTGTTTTAGTCAAAATGTGAGTTTCTACGTGCTAATCAGTGACCCGGACAGAGGACACATCTCTGTTGGTGTGCAAGCGAGAAGCATAAACAAAATTATCTACAGTTGAAAAGGATAGAAAACATCGTTGTCTACGTATAATTTTTAATTATAATTTAATAGATTTATTCTACTTTTAAATACAAGGCCAGAATTTTTCTTATTGCAAACGAGGGATGAGAATACATATGCTATTCTTTTATATTTTATAAATTCTTACTTAACAATTTGCCTTTAGATGGGTCTATAGATCCTACAACAGATCTAGTATATATAGTCTATAGATTGTTGCTTGTAATCAAAACATGCCTTTACATGCATTAAAGTTTGTAGTTCGGTCTACATAATTGGAATGATCTTCCATTTAGAAACATAAACTTAATTACATATTTTTCTGTATTTAATAAATATATATAACTTATATTAAGTGAGAAATTATTAATTTAATAAGTGCGTGGATTAATTGATCTTTAACTTTGCGTGACAATAATCCACCACTGTGAATATATTTTCAATTTTAGCAGTGGATGCCTACGTCATGTTTCGGGATTGTCAATTTCCAACATAGGAAAATATCTTGCCCTACACCTTTCTATGAAAATATAAATATTTTACGAAATTGTTCGACAGAATAAGCCTAAAAGTATTCTGGAAATCCCTAGCATGTCTCCATTGAATCACCGCTACTTGATTAGGCTCTTCTTCAAAATTCTAATCATTTACTTTAAATACGTGACTTTTCGATAGTCAAGGAACGCCATATCTTCTAGACAACACAAAACAATAATAACAGATGTGTGACATCTCTATTGCTCGTGCGCGCCTTGTCACAGTAGCGCTATATATAAGGGGTAGGAGTAACGCAGAGGGCAGGTCGAGACGTACCTTTGGAGTTTCTCAAGCGCGCGCTCGTCCTAGCAAGAAAATCAACCGTCCTCCGTTTTTTCTCCTACTCGTTCTTGCATACGGGCCTTGGTGTTTTTCGGCAGATCTTAGGATGTATAGTAACGCTACCAATGAGGCTCGGACACTACAGTGTGATACATTCATTTAGATTCAATGTGTATTACCGCATCAACACACCGGAATGTCAACAAAATGTCTAATAGCAAAATATATGTATTTGTTTCATTTAGAGCCTTCCTTGGAGGACCTAAGGGCGTCTCGACGAGTCTTCCCACCGACAAGCGGCGAGACTCATTACCCCAGAAACACACTCCTGGGTCAACTCGAGGTCCAATTGTCCCAGGTAATGGTTATATGAATTGTACCCGTGACAAGCGGCTAATTGGCTCTTGTCTTCTAGAATTTGCAAGTGACTTCGATATCGATGTTCTGGAATCCCGGCCAAGCGTACTGAAGAGAATTTTGTATGAAATTTAAACTGTTTATTTATTAAAACTGTTTACAGTGCCTGATAAGTGTTATAGTAGCTTAGATCACATATTCTCAAAGTGATGTCCACAAGGTTCGTCCAGGGAATCCATTACACATCTTTATATATTGCAGATCTTATAATATTGAATATAAAATGGTAAATCACTGGTGTTCACTAAACATAATGGAGATGCCCTGCCATGTTAAAGCCCAGCATAAAAATTGAGGCCCAAATGTAGGGGGTTGGCCACGTTTCTTGTGCTTACGACTTTAAAAAAGGCATTCTGGTATTCAATTTTAAATTTTAGTTTTCTTGTCAGCTGGCACAAAGAACATTCATAAAATAGAAATGAAACATTTTATGCAATTTCCAACTAATTATTTTGTGATTAAGCCCGTCCCTGTCTTTGTGCTAAGAAAAGAGTTAAGGAATCGGTCTTAATATTGAATCAAACTTCAATTATATAGTTCACATAAATTATCATTAATTATTATATTACAAATATATTACATATATTCATTATAATTTTACTATCATTCATTTAAATGTAAATATTTAAAAGTGAACATTTGTTTAATTTTACATTATTTTGTTATGGTTTTTGCATTAAAAATGTATGACAAATTCGTCCATATACAAATCTATATATACAACTTGTATCTAAAAATTGCATCAAACTTTGTCAGGATATTCCTTGTGTGAAAATAGAATAATTCACATCAGCAACCTAGGGTCCTTCTTGAATATTAAGGGTGGTATACATCCTTAAACATAGAGCTAAAAACGATTATTGTGTGAAATATTATGTTATTATTATTATTATTATTATTAGCCACGCGTCTTACTACCCATTCGGGTTATACGCACTTACGCTAATGTGTAATTGTAGGGTGATTGTGAAAGAAATGAAGGACCTACAGTTCAACGTGGAATCCGAACCATGGTGGAGACCTAGCATTCCCCGCATTCACAAGAAGTCTTGTCAGAGGTGAAGGAAGTGTTTAGTAATCATGTAAATCTGTGCCGGGACCGAGGATTGAACCCCGGCCGCTAGCACAGAAGTCTGACACCTTACCCCTAGACCGCCAGGTCACCAAAATATTATGAAAACTGATTAAGGTATTACAACGAATCTTTGTATACTACTTATTTAAACCTTGATTATTAATAAACTAAATGTGCTGTTGCCGTTACCCACCCTCATCATGTAAAAAAGGGGGGGGGGTTGTAACACCTTTTTCTACAATAAAATATGTCAAAGTAATTATTACTAATTTTGACTTATGATTAGAAAACAAGTATTAAAAATTAAAAAAACGTCTTTAGAAAACTGTCTTTTTTTGTTTGTTTCCTATTGATAGTTGTTGGCAGATAAATTCAGTTCATAAGACGCGTAAAACATTAGAGTGTCTGATAGCTTTTATCTGGTAGATAACTCTATCCTCCCAATTGCAATACTTAACTTGTAGTCATAAGACAGGCCCTTAGTGGTTAAAATCTACCGGCATCATGAGTTTTGCTGGCTGCATCTATCATCATTAAGGCGTGTTGGCACTAACACTTCTCTATAGGTAGGCTCGATCATTGGATCACATTAGTTCTAACCCTAGTTCTCCCTGTATATGCTGTAGCAACCGAAAACCCACAGTTAGGTTACCTTGAAAGAACTACAGAATCCGTGGCAATTTGAATGATACAGAGAGAGAATAGGAATATATATTAGTTAGATAAATATTATATGGGAAGTAATTAAAGGGGTTTAGTGTTGTATTGTCCTTGGAGGAATAAATCTATTTTATTATATATATGGTGAGACCAGCTCTGAGATTGGAGTCTCTAACATTCACATGTTACAAAAATATGATTTAATAATGTTCTTGATATTAATTACCAGTAATATCTTCAGATAAGTAGGAAGACATTAAACTGATATAAGTGCATACTGACCTCAATCATATAACACAATTATATGTGGTCTATAATATAAGAATAGTAGTCGAACACACAATTAGGTGTTAAAAAATAATAAAAATTCGTTAGGTAATATATTATTTGGATAGATTTATAAAAATCATTTTAAAGTTAGGCTGATTAAAAGTAAGTATTTAAATATGGAATGTTTAAAATCATATTTTAAACAACGTGATTATTTAATAAAATTATACAGGTGATTTATTTAGATAACTATTTTTATTAATAAAAACAAAATAAGGATGTGTTCTTGTTTGTGTTTGTTAAGTTGTTACGAGATCATGAGGACCCTCAAGAGGAGAGGGAGCGTCAAGAGGACATGGAACATCAGGGGGACCAGGAGCTAGATCACCTTGATATTGGGAGAGGATACGGGTCTGTTGAGAACTTAGGTGGTGAGAATTAAGAGGGCAGTAGCAAAGGCGGAGTAGGTGGCAGCGGCCAGGTGGGGCTGGCTGCTGCTGCAAGCAAATGCCAGGATGCTCTGCCTTTACTCCACCAGTATTGGAACATCACCAGTATTGCCCCAACGAACTGTAACTACATCTCCAGTACTGCCCTCATGAGCCGGAACTACATCACCAGTATTGCTCTCATGGGCCGGAACTACATCACCAGTATTGCTCTCATGGGCCGGAACTACATCACCAGTATTGACCTCACTACCCAGACTTACATCATCAAGTTCTTGTTTGGTATTACAAACGTATGTTGTCACACTGTGACAAAACAACTCACATCATTTTAATGCTGCAATACATGTTTATACATGAGGCCTTCTAAGGCTATATTTTACAAATTTCCTAAATATCTCTTGTATTAATAAAATCATATTTTTCAAAAAATTTTAGACTTACCTTTTACTTTTGTTTTTTATAACATAACTAATCAGTCTTCTAAAACCTTATTTTTACTTAATTTGTAAAAATAAATATTTATATATATATATACTTGTAATAATCGGTGTATAGCATACTTAGTTAATGTGTTATTAATTGACACACATAATAAAGCTTATCTAAATTTTTTAGACAAGCTAAAATCTTATGGATCAAAACTATTTTATTTTAGTTCTCGATATGTGATTTTAGCTAGTTTGGCTTCTTCAAATATGAATTATATACATTAAAATTTACATTCCATTTTTCAATTTAAAACATGCGTATATTAAATTTTTTTTTTAAATCATTAAGAAAATAAATTATTTAAATAAAATATACCAATTATTTTTCTTTGGATCTGTGGTAAAAAAAATGTTCAAATGGAAACCTGAATCATTAATATATTCTTCAGTTATCAAGCTTCTAAATTGTTTATAATGTAAATAACCTATTTGGTGGTAAATTATGATCCATTTACAAATATTATTTTAGTACTAAAACTAGTGGATACAATTTTTTAATTACCTCAACCTCATTAAGAAACTAAAAAAGGGGAACCTTTATTTAATTAAAACAAATTCTTGAAATAATTCTGTGGAGATCCAGAATTTGTTATTGTGATGAGTCTCCATGTTTTAGTCCATGACCATCATATATTTAATGTTATGGTACTCTGGCTTCCGATCCAGTGGTTAAATGGTCCAAGATAGAGATGGGCGATAAATCACTATCTGATATTTTTCACCTATACTATTTGATTACTTGTCCTTCCAGTGACTCGAACTCAAACGTATCGGTGATAGAGATATCAGTGATCGGAGATACTCCTTACTTGCAGATACTCGATCCTCGCATGAAATAGCAACAGATACTAGAGCTAAGGAGCTAGTATTACTTTTTCAAGACACTCGAGTAAATACTCGCTTCCCCACCCTTGTTATTCTTTTATTTTTTATTTTCTACCAGCTAATTGAGGATATACCTTATTGACTGGCATGTTTTACATGCTATTTCTATTTAAAACACTTGATCGCATAGAGCTCATTTTTCAAAAAAAAAATCAAATTGATACGTAAAAATGACTTTAATGGGTTAAATGTTTCATTCACATGCGATTTCAATATATAATATTTGTTGTTAAGAACAAAATCGAAAAGCTTGCTTACTAAAGTGAGGACGTAATATCCGGGCAAAACCTATAGTAAAAAATATTTCTTGATCATATAATAATCATGGCATCATTATTAGGTATTTCCTTTGGCGCAATGCAATGTCCATTGAAATTAATAAGTAAAATTTGCTATTTTGCAATGTTATTTGTTATTAAATACTTCAAAATTATTTTAGATTATTTTTAATAAATTCAAAATATTAAGAATTTTTGTTAATTATGCTATACATTATGTTTGTTTGTAAAATTACAAAATTGTATTTATTTAACTTAAATCAAAATACTAACACCCTACAAGTACAATTTTTCAACTCAAATTTGAAAAAAATACTTTAATTTTACCATAGTTAAGAAAAAGCTAGCCACCAAATTGTTTTAATGATTTAACTATATGGTTTTGTATCTAGTTATTGAATAAATATAGATCAACACACCCAAATAATCGTGTCAATATTTTATGTTTCTAAAGAGTTGTTTTTAAGAAAATTATAGTTTTTCATTGTATATAAATAGATAATTATTGTTTAATGATATATATAAAATAATTAGTGTTATCAAAACACATGTAGTTATTGAAATAGAAGCAGTATTAATACATACGTTGTTGCAGATCCTACAAAAGAATACAAGAAATAAAAGTTTAGTATGAAGAAGCCATTTGCGGTGAATACTAACCTATTATTCATCAGTTGTTGGGAGAAAAGCTTCAACTCCACAAGAGTATCTACACTCATAGGCTGAGTTAGCAATAACTTATGGACGATGTAACTGGTTTTCTGAGACTCACAACTGGTGAGGTAGCAGGATGAGCAGATGATAATAAGGCCACCTATGTGGACAGACACGTAGCAAAGTAGTGGGAACACTCCGTGGACATTGACAATACCCTTCTCAGTGGTCAGAGGAACGTTCTTTATCAGCATTCCAATTTGAAAATACTTCACGACAGATGTGAAAGTATACGTCAACACGCAGATTATTTGTAAGCCATAGTTCGAGTTGAGAACTTTGTGAATATCACAAAGTGTAAGATGAGTTTGTCGAAGAGCGTGCACCGTCATCGCCTCGGTGGACTGGTACTGAAGTGGCTGTGTTGACACTATACAATATGGCGTTGACTCGAACTCGGACAGGAAATTGACTTGCGGAGAAGGAAGAGCTTCATCCGGTGGTCTTGAATATCCTGGTTCTTCAGCCACTGGCGTAACACCGCGGTTTAGTGCTAAGGATCTATTAAGGTTGGATCTCCATCTTGGATTGTCTCCAACGTTCACATCGGAATGTTGTCTTCTTATTGATAGTATGTGATCGTTTAAAACACGAACTCTAGATCTTAGAATGAAAACCAAGCTGGGAAACTGATTGATCATGCATGTACTTATAGCATGCACTAACACTTTCAAAATATTACCTACCTTGTTTATTCCACTACCAAACTCACCAGAAAGCTCATAGCCTTGTCTAGCCCCAATTATAAGAGAAAATATTAGTATTTCTACAGTCAATATAATACAAGTCCATTTATGAATACTTTGGTGTTTAATTAGGAGATAATTATCAATCTCACTTAATAATCCCATTATCTGCTTACATTTATTTCTATTGACGGTTATACATAGCACTAGAGATGAAAGAGTAGAGGCGGCTGCCAGACACTTCGTCATAGCTTGAGTTATGGTGTATGTGAACTTGTCACTGTCTTTTTTGTTTATGATTATATTATATAAAAATAGCACTGTCCGAATCACAGATAAAGAAAATATCAAAAGCGTGTTGACAAAACCACACCTAGAAAGTCTTATTTTGGTGATTGACTTTTGCGTTCCTTGATCCGTAATACTTTCTTTTTCTATAGTAAAAGGAGCTAATCCGAATATAAAAGAAATATAATATAATGGTTTAATCGCATCATATACGTCAGTTGGTTTGCATAGTACCATTATTTATCTATTACTCAAAGTGCGTGCGGCGCTTTACATTTCCACGATAATCCGGTTAAATGCATATTTATGCTTTAACTTACTAAAACATAAATGTAGATTTAATTTACTTCTAAATGTGTGGCAAAATTTTATTCGTTTTAAAAATGCATTTGCTGTAAAATTATATTTATTTTTCATATTTAAATTGAATAAAAAGTTTGGTGACCTGGCGGGCTAGGGGTAAGGTGTCAGACTTTTGTGCTGGCGGCCGGGGTTCAATCCTTAGTTCCGGCACATATTTATTTGATTACCAAACCCTTCCTTCACCTCTGACAAGACATCTTGTGAATGTGGGGAATGCCAACCCTTCACCGTGGTTCGGATTCCACGTTAAACTGTAGGTCTTTCATCTCACAATCACCCTACAATTACACATTAGCGTAAGTGCGTACAACCCGAACGGTTAGTAATACGCGGTGCTGATAATAATAATAATAATAATAATAATAATTAAAAGTTTGTGTAATTGTTAACTTACTACATAGGTTAAAATATAAAACATGTTGTAAATTGAACTAGTGATCTTTAGCTCAGTAGATAGTCAATCTACCAACTGAGATAAAGTATCAGATCCACTATAATATATAATAATAGTAATTTAACTAAGAAGGTTATTAAGACGTATTAAAAATATAATCTTATCATTTATATTAAGGAATTAGGGGTGTGCGAGGCTAAGAAACTTCGACTTGGCTTATAAACAAATATCAGCTTCGACCTCACTTCGAAACAAATTCTTGCTTCGAAGCTTTACCAGTAAAGATATTTACAGTTGAAATAGGTTTATGTTTAGTTATAGCCACTCTGAGCGGATTTGTGCATTACGAATTAATATTTAAATGAAAAAATTTGAAGAGATTGAATTGCAACTTGTGATATTAACTTTATTCGTCGGATTAACACTAATTATTACAAACAATTGATCAATAAAACATTTTCCAATTAATTTTAGTGCATAAAGTAATTTAAATGTCGACAAATAAAAAGAAATATTAGAGCTTTGATTTGGCTTCTAGAATATTTAATATATTCGATTCGTGTTCACTTCAAATTTAAATATTGGACTTCGCACACCCCTAATGAGGATTGATGAAGCCCACCTAAATAGCGTTCCCTTTATAGTTTCATTTTAACAATTTTTATTGGTTTGCTCGGTCATATATTCAAAAGTGAAATAAATACACTATAATAATAATGTTAAGCTAAGGTTCTTCAAGTAGCCCCGCGCAGTCTTGTATCATTTCTACATCTTCTCTTTCTCTCTGAATGAAGAGTCATTGACTTGTCATAGAAAAGTTGTTCACAGCATTCTTCACTTCCCCCCACATCTTTAGAAGGAGTTCAGGAGTGACAGAGATGGGTGGGATAGAGCTTTTTCAATGAAGAAACTTCAACTCTTGCCTTAAACTCGATCAATACCATTTAAGTTAAGGCCTGGTTCACAAGACACCACGTCCGGGGCTAGGTGATGCGTGATGTGTGGTTGCATAGTAGCGCAGAATTTAGCTGTGGGCTGGTAAATCTAGCCAGTTTGCGAGACACTATGCGCGAGAGAGGACCATGATCACACCAACTGAACCCGCAACCGTGCCATATCATGTTCACCACCAGTCAACCTCAGCTGTCACGCAGTTCGGTAAAACTTGTTATCAGAGTGATAATTATATAATGGGAACAAAGAATATATATTTATGTTACGAGTAGTGAGCGATATCGGGATAGTGTCGAGACTAGCCAGGATATGTCGACATTATCAAAGTGCAAAGTATAAATTCAGAAATGATAGAAATTTATCTCTATTTGACTTCATCCATATAATATTAATATTTGCCAGCACAACTTGGATAACGTTGAATACTATTTGTAAAACTAAGCATGTGTAAATGCGGATTTTATTTTGGAACGTAATATTGATCTCTGAAATTGAATCATAGATCTCAGTAACAGTCTAAATGTCTCATTTTAATTATTTCATTTCCACTTGCCTAAACTAAACAAACATAGCCTAAAACCACCTAATATAACCTAGCCTAACCTAACTAACCTATCGTAAACACTAATATTTAGACATTATTATAGTGCGGGTGGATAATGTCAATGTTATTCGGATAATCTTTGAAAAAATTACTTAATACCGTCTCAACATTATCCATGTATTTTGGATAATTTCAACACTATCTTGATTATAAGGACCTTATCCAAGTACGAGCTTTACGCCTAGAATATTGTACTTATTGCACTTACTGTAACAGGTAATTGTATTTTAATATAAATATATATGAACCAATTTATTCGCAGCAGAAACATATTTTTTCACTGTTAATATAGGAATCACAGGCCCTGTTCAAGTGTTTATTTTCAATGCCGACAATAAAAAGTGATATTATATTAGCATTGTAGCGTAAATTACAAGAACTGAAAACTAAAAAACTTCTGGAGGACCAGTGTTACGAACACGGACAAATGGACTGTATGGTGGAATGGGAATGGGTAGAGGCAACTCACCTTCACTTTATGTTGTCTGATTGGTGTTGTCTTGGAGCAGTCAATTTCATTAACACACGCACACGAATAATTGAGATTGGACCGCTTCCAGGTGAAAGTTCACTGAAATATAACCATCACTTATGGGTCGAACAAGTCTCAGCACACGACTCACTAAATTGGCAGAACTAAAAACCACGCCAGCGACACTTGGCGTGAAAACAATAGACCTAGAGTGGTCCAGGTATGTTCTTGTTGCGTCCAAGAGTGAGGAAAGGTTAATGAAGGTGGGAGGAGTCAATAAAATATAAGAAAAAACCAGTAAACCGTCTTAACCACAACAAAAGGCAATCAGATCACAAAACAAACAATAACTAACTAATTTAGAGGCATAGAGAACCTAGATAAAGGAGCACTATCCAAAGAGATAGCATAGAGGACAAAAACATGAATAAACAAGGTGGAATGGTAGACGTGACCTGTCTCGCGCTAAGTATTTTCACTGCTTATAATTAGGACATCTCCAATATCAGTGTCAGGCGGGAAACGAATGACGTGTATTCAGAAGAATACTGCGTTCCAGAAAACTATTCAGTACTCCTGATGATTTTTCAAGAACTCATAAATGATCCAGAAAGGAAAGGAGTAATTAGACAAATCAAATGTCCTTATACTAGTCCGGAATTTATTATACCTAGGAAAGGACAAGGACATAATTTGAGAGTATATAATAGAAAGATAAATGAGAAAATCAAGTCTAACCCGTACCCCATGCCGAGCGTAGAGAGTACATTTCTAACATATAAGTGGTGCTAAAGTATATAGTCTCATTGATCTGAATGAGAGTTATTGGCAATGCACGCTCACCGAGCGTTCTAAGAAGTAGACTGTATTAGTGCCCACTTGGCAGCTCTATGAGTTTAATAGCGTACCACTGGAAATGTAATTGGAAGTAAAGAAAATATAAGTATAATAAAGTATTTAGTAGTATGATACATTTCCAGAAAGTTCTTATTTCCCTTCATGAATACATTTTATTTAAAATTCTCCTATTAGTCTCCTCAATAACATAACGTGGAAAACTCAATCACATTATTTCAATTTCTAGTAAATATGATGTTTCATTATAAATATTTTTAAAAACTATAACTTACTAAATTTCATTAATTTTAATGTTGCACCACATTGGCTGTTGCATTGTGTCTTAAACATAAACTACAATTGATGTGCCTCGTCTTTCTCATCAGACCCGAGGATGATGCCAACGTATTATCGAAACATGTCGTGAAAGTCTAATAGCTCAGCAGCATTTGCTGCCAGGAATCGAGGTACAGGGGACTACGATAAAGAACAAATTCATTTTAATTTTTCAAATTTAGTTAAATATTTACATCATTTCATAAGATTAATATATATAGTTCAATATATGTCAGGTCACATAATCCCTTGAATTTACTACCTAGTTTTTCGTGTATTAATGACTCACATATATCTAATGCACTTAAGTTTTATTGTCTGTCCTAGACTATGAACCGAATCACTTTCAAAAATACATATTTTAATGTTTGTTCTGAAATAATTTGACTAGATTTGTCGAATTTACTGACCCCCTTACGTAAAAAAGTTGGATAACAGCTGTCAGCGAAAGCGGCCGTAGTTTATAAGTATAGTTAAGTTTGAGTACAATTTAAATGCCTTCAGCACATTATTTTAGATAGGCCATGAATAATCGCTTGTTTTGGTACAGAAACAAAATAAAAATTCTTTAAAAAGAGGAGCTTTGTTAATTACTTGTATTTCATTTTTAAAATCGTTTTTAAAACTTCTAATACAATCTCAATTCATTTTGTAACATAACTTGTAATTAATATTACCAATTTTAATTATTGTGCATATTTATTATACTTACATCTCGTATTTATGTTTTTCTCATATCAATTTAATAATACTTGTCCAAAAGTATTGATTTTATATGTTTTCTAAATACTCTAAAATATCTATTTTTAACTAAATAATTTTGAACGATTAAAACAGCGGTCTTTACTTTTATTTAAAAAATAGAAAATAATAACATTTAAATTAGATTTAGAGTAGAGAAAATCATTTCTTTCACAGACATAACAAAATTTCGTAATCATCATCATTAACCTATGACACAATTGTACCAAAAACCCAAATGAAACTCTAAAATATAATTAAAATTTTAATTAATTAGAAATTAAAAGTTATTTTAGTAAAATATTGCATCATATTTGTGTTCTTTCTATTTATAATCATATTATCAGCTCTCCTTGAACTCTTGGGATAGTAATTTAAAATATATTTATTAAATTAGTATTTTTTAAGATGATAGAGTAACATAGTTATGTCCATATTCAATTCTTTTGACCTCAAACTCCAGAGTAGAACTCCGGATGGCACTGTTGTGTATTTTAAAGCAGCCCATTCATTGCTCTCCGCGAATCATTGGGACAACAGTAACAAAAGTTCCTTATCAACTTATTCTTCCATAAGACCATAAAATAATATATTCATAGTAGAGTACCAGTAAGAAGGACCGTATCTGATAGTTACAAAAATTACCAAAACATATTTAATTTATTGATATGTCAAGTAGTAATATCTTCTGTGACTGTCTCTATGATGAATACAAACAATATCTTTAAAATAACATCACTAATATACTATTGTAGACAGCAAGGAATATGTTCTTATTACTTTAGATTGCTTCCTACCAGAACACTATTATACTCTACCTTGTCTTGCTTTGCCTTGTTTTCAAAGGAAACAACCGATTACAACAGCTAGTGTTGTCTTGTGTTGGAAACCATCCCTTATTCCCTGAACCTACAAGTGTAACAATTAAGATTTATATGCGGGGAGGTATAAGACGATAGGTGAGGCCTGTTTTCACATTATATTCCAATACACGCATACCACAATCAACCATTTTCACTTACATATCTAGTGATTGTTATTAAAAAAAATTCTTACATATATGTTATTGGAAAAAATGTGACCCAAAATTCAAAGATTGTATTTTCAAGAATCATACACGTTAAAATATGTATGAACAATATTTGAATAATTTTATATAAATTACATTTCTTTAGATACAATCAAGAAATAAAATTATTGAATTCTTACAATTATAGTTTGCTGCATTATATTTTTTTTAAAGAAATTTGTTCTTTGTGACAAAGAAAACCATCCCCTTTAATTATAATCACTATTTACAATCATCCATACGTCACTATTCTAACATTATTCCTACTTCTAAATGGTATCATCTCTTGGGTGTGTGTTTAACAGGTTCTTTTGTTTTGTTATGGTGTCGTGTTGAAAATAAGTGGTATTAATGCCGGGATGTAAAAATTTTACAATCATGAGAAAAGAAGAAAAAAGACCTGTTCTATACAAATTAATAGCAGTTTGAGATTATAAAAGATGTACACCAGGATCTTGATTACTACTTGAAGAGATTGTGAGGACATGCATATCTTTCAGTAAACATAAAGAGATATGTACATATGATCGAGTTCTCGACTACAGATGGTCTAGGGTGAGAAGTTTCAATTTTCTTATACTATTGCGGGACTGAGGATGGTTTTAAAAAAGTAAATAAATTGGTGGCTGTGAGCAGTGTGGCTATTTTGTTTGACTCAAAGAAGTCTAACTGGGTTAAGGGTAAATAATAAATTTCTGTGCCATAATTTTGGACGTGGTTGAACTTAGGTATATATGTTGGTTTTATTTTGCCTTGAAAATGTAAAGAAAAAGTTTTTTTTTTGTTATCGAATGATTTAAATTGAATTAAGTTTCTGATATCGTAATAACGCTTTGACAAAAAACAAATGTTATATAAATATATTAATATAGAATTTTTAAGAACACAAAAATCTAACTTTGTTTAAAGTTTTTTTTTCTTCTTCTTCTTCTTCTTCTTGAAAGGTTGTGTTAACCTAAATATGTGAATTAACGGATATCCGCAGGCAGGTTAAAAATTCAGAATACATGATTAACCAAACCCATAACATAAAACAATTTTTATTTTGTTTAGTATTTCATGATAACCTTTTAATTTGTTTCCATTAAAATATAATATAAACTTTAAGTACAAGTGCCTATCTAAATCCAGAGGTCCCGAGATTGGGTTCCTCGTGCAACTGAAATAAATAAAATAAACTATATTTTTTTATATATAACCTTAGGAGAACTATAAATATATATATATATATATATATATATATATATATATATATATATATGAATATATTTAAATAAAATACGTTATTTTTTTTAAAATCTTTTCATTTTTTTCACATCTTTTATTTTGAATACAACTGAGCTATTTATTTTATAAATAAAGTGTGTGTGTGTGTGTGTGTGTGTGTGTGGATGTGTGCACGCATCTAATTTTTCAAATAACAGGAAATATAGTTTGCTGCTTTTGATGAGAAGATATTTAAGATCATCAAAAGAATTAATAATAATTATTATTGTTTATTATTGGAAAGGAAAAAACATAGCGTTAAACAAATTAATTGTTTCAAAATTTGACCGTTTGAAACTGAATGTAATGTATGTTCCTTTGACAGTTTAAAAAAATCCTTTTAAAATAATCAATGATGTATTATTTTAGGCATACGATTATTCAAGTTAGCTTTGTAGTAAATATTTGATCCATAAATATAGTTGTGGGATTTAATCTAGAGTCTAAATGCTATTTAACAAAATTTAAATAATAATAATAAATAATATAAAAAAAACACGTGAGGTTTGACCTAAATTTACTGTCCATACATTTATTTTTATAGTTAACTAAATTACTACATCAAATAAATATATTTAAATATTTAAATGGTACCAAACTTCTTATTATCATATTATTCTTTATAGCAGACAGTTAACATATCCCCTGAGAAAAAATATTAGTCTCTTAAGGTGAAATAACCCCATATAATACTTGCTCTAAAAAGTTCACAGAATCTTTCAACGAATATATAGCTAAAAATAAAATTCTTCAAGCAGTGAAGAAAAATGTAAAACACCAGTCCATTAATTAATAGTATTTGACTGTATGGATACCAGGAATAACTTTGTCTAGCTTGAAGTGAGAGCAGTCCAACCTTCACCCTCTATTCAAAATGTTTATAATAACATACATAGTAATGAATACAGTCCTTCAATGGCGTAATTCATAACCTTTCCAAGACATCAGTGGGGGTTGATCCAAGTTTTATATATATATAAATATATCAGCTATAATTAAAAACCAAATTTTGCTCTTAGTGAAATATAGTGAAATATTTATATCTCCGTTTTGAAACGTAGGCTTTAAAGGTATAGTATTATTAGGGATGATTGCGAGGATAATATAATAATTATATAGAGCCTATGAATCCATATTTTTTTGGATATTTCCTTCTTTAAAATGTGAACCATAAAATAGCTCTTGTTTATCTATATCTACCTCATAATAATTTTTGTAATTACTATAAAGTTATCGTGGAGATCCCCTACATCAATACCTATAGTGTATAGTTCCAAGAAGATGTTCTCCAATTTTTCTTATATCTAACTCTTCTAGCACACTTTCTGCCTACCTTCCCCCTCATCAGGCTAAAGTTCTATCTTCCAGTAGAACGGCCCTTTGGTCCAGTGGTCTGATAGTTTCAGAAATAAGGGATCGTCCATAAGCCACATAACCCTTTGAGGGATGGGGAGGGGTGAGCTAAATATTGTTACATGGGGGGGGGAGGTGGGGTACATCAAAGTGTTACGTAATACAGTTCTTATACTTAAATTCTAATGTTATAAAACAATATTATTGTTCATGTTTTCATTTTTAATAAACATATTTATGCATAACTCACGAATATTTGTGGCGTTAAAAAAGCAAGTTTTGCAATTACTTTTTGTTTGTCAATATTTCTAATGCACTTAAGTTTTATTGTCTGTCCTAGACTATGAACCGAATCACTTTCAAAAATACATATTTTAATGTTTGTTCTGAAATAACTTGTTTAGATTTGTCCAATTTACTGACCCCCTTACGTAAAAAAGTTGTATAACAGCTGTCAGCGGAAGCGGCCTTAGTTTATATGTATAGTTAAGTTTGAGTATAATTTAATTGCCTTCAGCACATTATTTTAGATAGGCCATGAATAATCGCTTGTTTTGGTACAGAAACAAAATAAAAATTCTTCAAAAAGAGGATCTTTGTTAAATACTTGCGAACAAAAAGCGATATCCAGAAAAAAAAAGGTTGAAGAGTCTCGAAAAGATGTTGTAGTGAAATTTAACGAAGCAAAAGTACAGAATTTATCTCAAGGCAAGTTTGAAGAGTCCATCAATAGTGTTATTTCTTCTACCAGCAGTATGTTTGAAAAGTAAAGCTTCAAATATCATTAATTATTTTCAAAAGGTAGGTGTATTCAAGCCTATACCTTCTATCTTCTGATAAATCTAATGTGTATGTGTATAAAAACAACTACTATACACCCACTATGGTGTAACATTGTCTAAATTGTAATTCTCTCAGTAGACTAGAAGGCTGAAGTTGGGGAGATGGGGTGAGAATACCAATCAGGTCTACTGAGGGTTGCTTTTTCTTAATTGTCTCCCACTAACTCTCCATGCAAATGCTGGTAAACATTTTTTTAAATCCTAACTTTTTAGTATACATTTTGTAGGGTAGTGTAGTCAAATTATATTGATTCTAATTATTTTTATTATATATATCTAATCGAGTAGATATGAGGAAGGTATAATTTTAGAGGTAATCTTCCTTCATTAACAGGGAAGATAGATTATTAAACCATTTAGGAAAAACCACACTGATTATACCCGACAGTTATTCTAAACCCGATCTCTGCTTCATTGGCCAGCTAGTCTTTTCAATAGTGAAGCAAGGACCCAGGATCGATGTTAGAAAGAAACATGAGTCTAGGTATTGATAAATTAATTCAAGTAGTAGTAGATAAACTAAATAATTATTTAGAATAGTTGTATACCTATAACTCTTTAAATAGCTCTCATTATGATAATAATATGACTATCATAAAGAGTAAAATATCAAGCAATATGTCTTCCCCAGCGTCAATCATCCTATTTGGGCACTTCAACATCATCATGTAGCACCACTACAGAAAAGGGCCATCCTACTCAGAACATAGTAGTGCTCTTACTCAGATCGCGAACCTGGCATCCATAACATAAATATAGCAGACTATTTTTCTCATGAATTTGTTGAATTTGAACTCAACGTCTTTGTGTCTGTATGTGTTGCTATCCATAAATAAAAATACCCTCCGAAATAATTTATTTTCAGGATTTAAAATAAATTTTGAGAATTATTAATTCTGAATCCCTCCTTTAGTATCACAAAATTTCCCTGTGAAATAATGACATACATTCTTAAGAGGATATTATCTGAAATCTCAATGCCAGGTCTGAAGTTGCGCAGCCCGTTCGTGTGCGAGGGAGGTGGAGCTTAGATGAATACGTCAGAGACAATTCATCCAGTATAGAGAGGAAATACTCGGTGAACTGACAATCGCCTAGTCCTCTTTTACTCTGTCATTCTTTCTTCAAGAGACATCACTCTCGAGCACACAGAAGGGATGTGTAATTATCTTGGGGAGGACAGCAGTTTAAAGAAAGAAAAGAATAGTAAAACGGCATTGTACTCTTCGTTTGCTCTTTCGGGTTCTTACAGGCGCTGGACTGGTTGTCTTTGTTTAACCAAAGGTCTCGGCCCAAGCGTGGTCCTTTTTCTACCACCTAAGTAAAGTTGCCATTTTGTAGTTCATAAACGAACATATCTATTTTCAGAAAATAAAAATACTATATTTTATACCATTCACTAATCCATCTAGTAAAAGTAATATAACCTAGAGAAAAAAATGATTGAGACTTTATTTTGATGAAAGTGTTAGAATCTACATTAGGCCCCTATGCCCCCGTGTAACGATGCACCATCTATTTAACGTCACAAGTCTTGTTTCAATCGTGCGGGAAAACCAATAATTTTATGGCCGTTGTAGTAATAGTAAAAAACGCTTTTAAAGTCTGAAATTGACATGTTTTACACGAAGTAAAAAAAAAATTAAAATTGTAAAACCTCTTAAAAAACTTTTAGCAAAACATGAAACAGTCGACTAATGATTTTTTAAAAATATATTTTGAGTTAACAAGGGTTAATTATGTTAGATTACAAAAATCGTTCAAATTTAATTATATAAATAAATATATATATTGGTTAGAAGGCCCCTTTCCCTTGACACGTTGTGGCATTTTGAAGTGGTAGAGCATATGTCATGACTTCAGATCCGCATGATCTCGAGTGATTTTAGACAGTTGAATTGGTAGTTAACGTTGAAAAACTGTACTCTAGACTAGGACAATGCCACCACATCTCGTCCAAACACTAATTTATAGTACATGTACAAAGTGTATTCAATTTTACATTCATATAATAGCAAAAACAATTTTAGTTTCCTAGATTAAAAGGCTAGACAATGTTAAATATTTTTAAATATATTTTCCCATGACATAGTAATTTATTACAAAGGATAACGCTTTTGTTTTTAAATCTGGAACAGTCTTCAAGTCTTCATTACATCTTGTATTCATTGGTAATCAAGTTAAGATTTGAATTTCAGTCAAATTTATTTTAGGGAAGTTGTACACTTTAGAACAGCCGGTAGGTAACGCGTGTGCCTACTGACCTAGGGATCACGGGTTCTAATCCAGGCATGATTGAAAGTATATCATTGGTTAGTTATTATCGGCTGGAGAACTGGGTGATGTTTTTGCTCTAGACTTAGTTTAGTTTGTAGAAAAATCAGTGTGTTCATAAAATGTACGATAAAAAATCTTCAAATAAAAAATACTGTGGTCGTAATTTATAAAATAATTTTTTTCCATATTTTCATTCAATTGCTAGTGCACCTTCACTTTAAACCCTTCTCACCCTTACTCTATTATAGAAATGATTTAAATTAGTGAAAGATGCTGATATCGCAAAAAAAAAAAAACTTACGATAGGCCCAGCTTTGCTGAGCACCATTGAATTACACTACTGATAACAGTCAGGAATGTAAACTGATGTAGGCTTTTTCTTGAAAAAGCAAAGGTGATCTCTTTTAGCTAGAATATTAGTGTTGTGTTGTGTTCTTTATTTTAGTGAAATCATACATTCTGTTTGGGTTGTTTGTTTTATTTTATTTGTTTATCATCACACCTTACTACCCTTTAGGTATACATGCATGTGTATTAAATGTGCTAACTAGTTAGGGATAAGAATGGTTCAATTTAGAGGAAGTGGACTCACATTTGCGTGAAGGGAGAGTGAAAAAGTGTTTATGAAATACCACCCTCAGTACAACCAGCCAAAATGCGAACCCAAGTTCTGCGTCTGCGGCAGTCCAGTTTATTTCAAGAGCGATGCCTTAAAGTTTAGACCATGCGGATACCAAAGCAGGTTGTTTGGTTGTTTTGGCAAGATTGTTATAGAATGTTTGATCGTAATCATATTCATGTTTTTCTATACTCAATAAATATTATTTATTTGATAATATTTAATGTTATCGTATATATTATTTCTGTTGTCAACATTCATTTTTCTCAACTTACACACAGCCGACAGCGACGAATAAGGTCTCAGTGGATAGGATTTTTTTTTGCGACTTCTGTCATAGCATACTCAGTTTACGTTAAAACACATGGTTTTTTTTAATGTGAGTTAAAATAAAGTTGCTTTTGCAATGACTATCAATATGTCTAAGGGATAGACGCTTCCAAGAGCTGGATTGTACTTGTCAAATGCTGTATTTACTCATTTACTATGTAGCTTTTTCAAGAGTCCTATATCTAACAATATTTTTATATTAATTACCGAAAATTAAGTAGATGCCTCTAACAGATGTTTGAAGTGATCTTCCACTGGCCAATTTTTAAAATTAAAGGCTTTCAAAATCCTTTAGTAGTATTTATAGCAAGAAAATTCTTCAAAATTACAACCATTTTAAACTTATCTTGCGTGGCCCTTGCCTCGATTTATTTATTTAGATGACCCTAGAAGCTATTAAGGTGAGGCAGAAGGGTGCGCGAGTAATTTTACAGTTTTTATAGAATTGAAAGTTTTTGGCCAAAATAAATCAAATATTTCTCCAGTAGCAACATAGAGTTTAGTTTTCTGCACATGCTAATATCGACAGATCTTGAATATCTGTCAAGAGTGTCCTGGAATTTTGTCAAAACTTTTTCTCTTTATTTTAAAAGTTTTGACAAAATTCCAGGACACTCTTGACAGATATTCAAGATCTGTCAATATTAGCATGTGCAGAAAACTAAACTCTATGTTGTTACTGGAGAAATATTTGATTTATTTTGGCAAAAAACTTTCAATTCTATAAAAACTGTAAAAACACTTGCTATCCCTTCTACCCCACCTTAAGAGCGCTTCTAAACTGATTTTTTTCTTACAGTTACATTATTCTAGAAGCTATAGGGTGTGGTCTTCTCCAGTTAATTTTTGAAAATTTAATGCACATAGAAATCATTTTGAGTTCTATTTAAGGCAATCTTTTAGTTTTAATATTCAATACTGTCGAAGTGTGTGAAATATATCTAGGAGAGAGAAACTTCTTTCCATGGGGGGCTAATTCGTCCCATGGGCAGTGCCCCCCCTTACCCATCGATTCCACCGCCACTGACCCAAAGTTTTTTATAAGAATATATTTAAATATAGCTTTTCTTTATGGAAGCTATTCTGAGTAGTCCATTCCTGGATTTTTTTCCATATCTTTATATTTTATTAAGAGCGATCAAATCATAAGACTCTGGAAGTTATTTAGAGCTATTTTTAAATTGTAATAAGAATTATATGCATCCTTCTCACACGAAGCAATGATTTCTTACAGCTGTGTGTGTGTGTGCGTGCCTGCCTGCCTCATTGAACATTATATTTGAAAGAACAAAAGGGGGGCCTACCTGTGCCCTTCTGTGGACACGTCTATGGAAAAAAAAACTGGAAGTTTTAAAATGTCTCGGTAATTGTAAAATTGCGACTAAACTAGCTAAGAAGTTCGTAGTTGGAAAAGCATTAGTGACAGAAATGAAATTAATTCTAAAATGTAATTTTTTGGTTCCTCAACATTAATTTAATATCTGAATAGTCGTCGAACATTGAAATAGTAATTGTTTGCCAAGTTTAATGGGGCACTTTTTTTTGTGGCTAACTCAAGAAATGGGTAAAGGAATGCCAATAAACGGCCCCCTGATCAGATTATCCGGAATCTCGGACTACCAGAGTTTTATTCTAATTGGTACAAGTCAATTAAAGTGTATTTAGGTTTAGCCTAGGATGTTTATATTAGTTTGCATAGTTTTAGATAAGTTTACTTACACAAAATAAATTTATTGAAATAATTTTTTTCTAGAGATAAAATATAAATAAATAAAAGTTAAAACTCCTAATTGTTTTGAAAATTATTACAAACATATGTTTATTTTATTTTAATTTAGTGAAGAGCCAAATGTTTTGTTTAATGTTTTTATTTACGTATTGTTTAATATTACAAACAAAATGGCAATTTTCCATTTCCTATGAAAGTGACTTTAAGGTTACTATACATAAGGGTTAATTTCCAATTTTGATCATTTCTCCGCTACTATTTGAGATACGAAAATACTTAGAACTGTATTTTTTTGTACTGTTAAAAATAACAAATATTTTATTCGAAACATATTTCAAAAAACCAATAGTTTCTGAGATATAAGCAAATATAAAAACATAAATTTGGAGATCTTTTAAATATGAAATTTATTATGCTCTTTGGTGGACAAAGATGTTCCCCTTTTATTACATTTCTGCAAGTGTTCTGAATAATCTATTGCCATGGAGTAAGGAATTAAATAGCTAGCAGTGTATATTATTTCCTTTATGACCTTTGGTGGAGTGTTTCTGTAAAAATATGGGGAATCTATTATTTCGTTTCACAACTATTACAAGTTTTTAGTAAATCAGTCCATTTTAATATGAGAGATGGAGAAAGACTGTGCGGTGCACCGTCGTCCGTACCATTTATTTTTAATAAGTAGAGTAACAATGTTGATTGTATAGGTGTGTATTTTTAAGGTTTATTTATTCTTCCAAATTCTAACATATTACCTAATTTTTAACAACTAAGATTATCTTCCATTATCTTTGAGAATATAATTAACGAGCTGGCTTGTGTACTGAGTGACTCAAACACTCAGCCAATCAGATGCCTTTATTCATCTGTTGCTACTTTTCGTATTTTTTACATTGGGTGAATCTACAAAAACACTATTTCAATCGCTGAAAATTTTATAAAGTCACCGGTGATTTTATAAAATTACCATCAGTCACTGGTTAATGTTAATAAGCTAAGTAAAGGTTTGATTAGTTTTGAGTTATGTTTTTTTAATATATTCAGCAGAACTTATATGTTTTATAAAATCAATGGTAGATGTAGAAAATACCGTTGATGTTTCATACTTTCACCAAAGTGGATAGGTATATTAAAAAAAATTACTGGTAAATTACTTTTACTTTTGGTGATTCTATACATTCACCAGTAATTTTATAAAATAATAAATTGAACACATTCGCATTAATATATTCAACATATTTCTCTTCATACTATAGTTATTATATGAAATTTAAAAACATAGTTGGATAAAAGTTTTCGAAATGTCAATATACGCTCCGAAACAATCATTTACCCGCATTTGACCACTTAGAAATGTTGTGATTATTTATTAATTAGTTAAAAAAATTGTTTTATATAATTTTATGGGAAGCAAATAGCAATTTATTTGACACACCCTTATATAGAACTCTATAAAACGATCACAATCACCATAGATTACAAGACATTTGAGTTTAGGTAACTTTTCAACAAACACAGTCGACAATTTTAATTTTATAACTATTCATAATTTTAGAGATTTTATATTTTGTTTTTAGCACATAATCACGAAAAAAATTAAAAAACAAGTCAAATTGAGGTAAGGGGAGTTTAGCTCTATATTTGCGTTTGGAAGCCTAATAACTAAAGCTTTCGCCTCACTTTAGGTTTTGAATTGGAATTCTCAAGGGCCATTGCCTTACATTTGTCAGCCTTTTGTTTGTCTTCAATAGCCTTTGTTATGTAAGGTGGATTTCTAATCGGCATGGATAGTCTGCGTCTTGGATCTACAAGCTCTGGCAGGAGACAATCTAGATAGAACTGGCTCAGTTTTTTCTCCATGTGGCTAGCCCAAAATGCATCGTCTCTGAAAATCTTCTCGACTTTATACCCACATTTTTCCATAAAACAAAGAGACAATAACTTCTCCTGGTCACGTGAAGTTGGCCTTTCACTTGATAGTAGTGTGTTTTTGTTAATGCGCGTAATTTCTCTTTTGTCCTTGCTTATGTTTCAAAAGTAAACTTTCTTTTAAAAAGCTTCTTCTGGTGTCATGTTCCTTGCTGAGGGTGGACACTTCACTTCAATAATGGTGTCAGATCCTATTAGACCATCGGGAGTTGCTCCCAAGTAAGATAATTCCGGATCAACAAAGAGCCCACAAGGCTCAACTTTAATATTCATTTTATTTTCAAGAGCCAATATACCATTCTTCTCATCATCTCTACGTACAGCATTGCATCTGTGTCAAAATCATCATAGAGCATACCTTGAACAGCCTTTTCACAAGATGTGTGAGGAAGTCTTCGACAAACGGGTCCAAAGTTAGAGGCAGTGAGCAGCTTTCGCCGTACTTCTTTCCATCGACCACTATTTCTTTGGAGAAGTGTCCCTCTTTCAAGCTCCTCACGTTGCTCTGATGTGCTTAGTAAAGTAGCAATAAATCTAATTTTCTCTCTATCAAATTTTTCCGTAACCATATCAGGCTTCTGAGCACAAGGCCATAGTCTTTGTCATTATTAGACAACCTAGGTCTAAATGGGTTCTTTTTCTTCACTTTTGCAGGCAGACATCTTGTTCTTTTCAATTTGACGAAGTCTTCACATCTCCATCTTCTTAGTAAACTTCCCGGGACTAGCTTGGTACATTACTTTGTGTTATTTTATATAGAGGAGTTTTAGTATTGTAAGAAACTACAGCAGCATAACTTCTAGAAGAGTAGGACATATTAAGGCAAAAATGAACCCTTTTCTCACGGATAAGGTAAGACAGTGGTGCACAAACCCATGGCCCGCCATGCCATTTATTGCGGCCAACCAACTAAATGAAATTTGCAAAATAAATTCCTAGCATAATTCTCATATTACTTAGACTAGGTTGTCAGCGAAATATGATTAAAAGTTTTATTAAGGGACGAAAGCATTTAAAGTTTATGCTTAGTAAGTCTACCGATACTTCAACAGCAGCTATGACATCGAGTCCGTTTATTTATGGGGACTTTGTTAATAATTGTTTGATAGCCGTATCGTAAAAACCTTGTGTTAATTGCGTGAAGAAGTTTGAGTAAATATGTCTTGATTGAATATCTATGTAACGCAGTGTCACAGATTATTGCACGTATTATTGCATCGAAATTTTTGAAAATTTCAAAAAATTGGCATCTATTTTTTCACTAGCCATATATGAGTTCTCTGATATAACATAAACCGTTCAAATGAGCATATTTGCTCAGGTGTGACGTAAGAATTCTAAATTTATTAATAAACTCGTCTTTCTGTACTCCGTGGGATGGACAGATCAAGGCTGCAAGGCATCAAAAAGGTATTTGTATAAATTTTCTACAATGATTAGAGCAAAAACAATGGAATAGTGTCTCTCCTCACAAAGCATATGTGTATAACTTTGCCACGCCAACACACTTATTGCATATCACTGCATTATAGGCTTACACCAGTAAAATTTGGTTGTAAAATATCTGGGCTAAAGAAATCTGATACGGACATTAGTGCAAACAGAGAACTTCATTAAATCAGAGGACTCAATCACCGACAATTCAAAGGATTCCTCAATGGAAACCGAGGCCAAATATGGTGACCGTGTTTACTGCAGCAGAGGCAAGGTTTTGAAAACTTTCAGAGGAAATCAAGAGAAAAATAATTACATCTCAGATTTAGCAAACAATGTATCAATATTCCAGGCAAAACTAAGGTTATTATAATTTGAAGTTAAAAATGTACTAATTTCTGCGCTGTAAAGAAATGTTTCCCTCACATGAAATTTATTCCAGCTAGAAATATGCTGGGCACATCAGCCGAATCCAGGAAACTTTCTGAGAAGATTTGTGATTTAAATTGTGACAAATTCCTATTCAAGATATTTCCCAAACTCTTATTTTGATGTTAGGTTATGAAGGAGTTTGGCAAGGGAAATGGTAGCGTCATTCTTTACAAAATTAAAGTAAGATATTTTTTCTTTCCGGGGGGGGGGGAGATCAACCCTATCGCCCCCTCCGGAATCCACCACTGTTTTAAGATTGTTGATGATCGTGATTATGCTATTTTTAAGCACTACATATTATGTACGTATATATTTATTATATCTGGGCCACCTTGCCCCGGAATATTACTAGCCCGTCGTTAAAACAAATGTAGCGTGTTTTCTATTTACAAATGATATATATATATATTTACACTTAAGGGTACACATCTTAATACAACTATCATACATCAATATATACACGTTTTAACACTTGGACACCGTGTCCACGACACTAGTTTAACACGACCAGTCCCAAACGAATCACAGGAAAACTACTCTGCTACCTGATATTTGCAGCTGTCGCCCCCACCCCTCTTTCCACATTCCAGTTACAGAGGTGGGTACCACTCATTGCACTCGCGAATAGTCACTACAGCTATACGTTACACTATTCCTCCTTTTTAAAAGGCCTCCTGAGCCACTATAATACATATCAATCACACTGAGAGGTTTTTTCTTCCCTCTATTCAGGAAAGTCATTAGGATCACACATCTAGATAGTATCCGTGGGTTCCTCTGCTTGCAGGATAGCGCCTCTCTGTAATAATCCTGGGTAGCACAATTAATTCCGGACTGTTAGTTTTTGTTTCATCTTCATTAGAAAAATCTAAACTAGAACTTCTTGGTAAAAGACTAGGCCCTAAGTCTTTTCCCGGTGACAAGTTTTCATAATATCTGTCCCTTCCCTATCTGTTGTTGACGTTGGTTCCCTTAGGACTGGACTGCATGGCTTCAGCGGTTGAAATGTACAATCATCCGTTTCCGCTTGGGTGATTCACGTTGGATGCGGTTAGACTACATCTGATATTTTGGTCTTCACAAATATGGGCCATCCCATGCCCTGTGCAGTTTAGGTGAGGTTCCTTTTCTGACTGCTGGCTGGTGCAGCCACACACGATCACCAACTTTATATGGCACTGCCCATGCACTTCCGGTCATACACATCTTTTTGTACCCGATGTGTTTTGCCGAGATGTTCTCGTGTCAAACGATGTGCAGTTTCTAAATTTGTTCTTAACTGCCGAGCATACTCTACAACACTGTCGGCAGGCTCTGGTTCTCCATGCATCACGTCAATTGGTAAACCGCACCTCCCGACCGAAACAGAGATAGTAAGGGGTGAACTTCGTCGATCTTGTGGACTGGACCGGTATGCTAGAAGAACTTGTTGTAGGGCCTTGTCCCAGTTGTCCTGAGAGTTTGTTGACGTACTGGGAAAGCATTGCGCATAGAGTCCTATTGAATCTTTCTACCAGGCCATCTGACTGTGGGTGGTATGGAGTTGTGCGAGTTTTCTCTATCCAAAGAAGTTGACAAATTTCTTGGAATAGTTTAGACTCAAACTTTGCGTCCTTGATCTGTATGAGTTCCACTGGCACACCAAACCGGCAGATGAACTCTTCCACAATAAGCTTAGCTACTGTTGACGCTTCCATATCTGGCATAGCATATGCCTCCGTCCATTTGGTGAAGTGGTCAGTCACTACAATAATGTATTTGTTTCCTTGAGCTGTCTTTGGCAAGGGTCCCAAAATATCCGCAGCTACACGTGGAGGGGAAATCCTGCGATGTAAGTCCCAAGGGGTGCTCTCAGCTTGGTGGTCGGTGATTTCTTCTCGCGCACTCAGGACTTCTCTACACCACAGCTTACATCATTGGTCATCCCTGGCAATAGAAACCTATGTCGGATTTTCTCTAACGTCTTTGTAACACCTAAGTGGCCACCAGTAACTGCATCATGCAACGATCTTAATAATTCAGTATATAGGTGACGTGGTACTACAATCTGAAGTATGTCGGCTTATTTTCTTCCAGCCAGCGACGGCACAGAAGACCCGATGTACTTCCAGTCGTTTCACTGTGCCACAAGCTCATGTAGCTCTCTCCTCTACTAGATGCTTCACAGGCGGTTGGCCTCTCCTTGTCTTCCCCGCTTTAGTTTAGCAATGTGTCCGATGGCTTTGATCAGCGTCCTGGAGCAATCTGATATCCGTATCTGACCAATGAGTGCCCAGCTTGAGTTATTTTGAGATATAGCGGATACCGGAAAGCTCCTCCTGCCCACATTGTTTACATGGCAAACGTGATAGTCCATCCGCATTTCCGTGACTTTTTCCAGGACGATGCTTACCATGAACTCAAACTCGGCCAATTGCTCCAGCCACCGGGCAACCTGCCCTTCAGGTTCTTTAAACTGCTGCATCCAGCGAAGAGAGTTGTGGTCTGTGCGTACTTTAAACTTTTTGCCGTATAAATAACTCCGGAAGTGTCGAGTTGCATACACCAACGCCAACATCTCTCTTTTAGTTACACAATAGCGACGCTCAGCCTTTAATAGCGCTCGACTAAGGTAGGATACTACGCGTTCTTCTCCCTCCTGTACTTGACTTAAAACAGCTCCAATGCCCTGTCCCACTCGCATCGGTATCCAAGATAAAACTCAGTGTCCATCCTTGGTAGGCAAGAATTGGAGCAGATGTGAGACGTTGTTTCAGCTGTTTAAAAAGCACAATCACACTGTTTCACTCCACCTAAAACCTTTCTCCTTTTGTGTGAGCTGGTACAGGGATGCCGCGATGTTTGAAAATCCCCTTTAACTAACGTCTGTAATATGAATATAGCCCCAGAAATGCCCTGAGTTCAGTGATATCACTAGGTATGGAGTAGTCCACCACTGCACGAATTTTTCCGGATCAGTGGCCACACCTTCCTTTGAAATAACGTGTCCCAGAAACTTCACAGTTGTTCGAAATAGATTACATTTCGATGGTTTCACTTTTAGGCCAGCTTCCCGTAACCTCTTGAAACACCTCACGTAGTCTACTGATGTGCTCTTCAAAGGTTCTACCAATCACGATTATATCATCCAGGTACACCAATGCCGTATCCCCTGGAGGCCCGATAGAACTAGATCCATCAATCTTTGGTAAGTGCTTGGGCCATTGCAAACTCCAAAGGGAAGCACCTTAAACTCCCACAGCCCATCTCTTGTTGTGAATGCGGTCTTCTCACGATCCTGAGGAGCAACCTCCAGCTCCAGTAGCCACTCACCATATCGATTGTGGAAAATAGCTTCACCCCTCTAGAGAGTCCAGTAGATCGTCTATACGAGGGAGGGGATACGCGTCTTTCTTTGTAACATCGTTCAGCCGCCGATAATCTATACAAAACCTAGTTCCGCCCATCTTTCTTCTTCACCATAAAACGGGTGAGCTCCATGGGGAGGTTGAGGGTTGAATGACGTCATTTCGCTCATCTCTTTCACAACACTTCTCATTTCCTCCCTACGGTGGAATGGTACTCTTCTCGGTGGTTGGCGGATGGGTGTACTTCCAACCGTATCAATTTCGTGATAGACTAGATTAGTACGACCAAGGTCGTTTTGGCCCCCAAGAACACACATCTGGAAATCGTTCAACATGGCTTCTGTATAGAACGATGGTAGGTGAAAGTTGGCTGAGTCTAAATCAAATAAGCTAGATGCCTTCTCGCCCCGGGTATTTTTATCTCCAGTCCCTACGTCCCTGCGATGACGCATGGCATCAGTGATCCGATATTTGTCCCATTATTATAAAGTCACTGGATGTGGGTGTGGATTTAGCAATCTCACTGGAATAACCTTGTCCTTGGAAGATACTACAACGCGGGCCGCGAAATTCCTGCTTCTCAGAAAGGTGACTATTTGTTTCTAGTACCCCCATCCCCATGTCCGCACTGACTGCTGCTTGAAGCACCACCTCATGTCCACTCGGTATCACGATTGTCTCTTTCAAAGACACCCGGCACACTCGGGCTGTGGTTCCCCTTGTGTCTTATTTAGGGGTACTTCCCCTTCACCCACCCGCATTATTCCTTTCGAAAGCAAAACATCGGCATTTATTTCTGCGTAAGAAGTCAGTGCCTATAAGGCACATCTGTGTCAGTCCTTTGCCACAATCATTTCCTGTGTTACAAAGTAGCTTCCTATTCTAACGGGTACACTCACTGTACCAAGCACAGTCATATTATCACCACTTGCATTTAATAACTGACCTGTTCGTTGGCTGAAGTTTGCCATTTGACGCTCGTCGCCAAACTTTCTCATCTATGAGGGAAACAGCTGCTCCAGTGTCTATCAGTAAATCTATAGGCTCGTCCCACAATTTTCCCTCCACGAACACGGCTGAGAATGGGTCCACACTTCCTACTACAACGCGGTACTGTTTTGAATCAGAATTTACTGCCGGTGTGGTTTCGGGCACACGGCGTGCACTAGTTTTTTTGTTTCTTATTCTTACCAACTTTGCCCGAACATGTCCCAGTTCACCGCATTGGTAGCACTTTATTTCTCGTCCGCGTTGACATTGCTTCATTGTCTGAATGGTACCTGCAACATTTTTCAATGATTCACAAACATCGTGGACGGCATCCATTGTCTGCATCACCATGTTTCATCATTTGTTCAATTTTGTGATGTCTTGAGTTACAACACAACGCGTCACTCGTCTTTATCGGCTGCACTAACTCATCATCTGCGGATACTCGACACACGGATCGGCTGCCTCCACTTGACCTATAGCTTCCAGCTCAAGAGCCAAAACTCACGGCAGCGTCCAGTGTCTTAGGCCGCTCTTGCCGCACACGAGTCTTATATCACTCCCGAGAGCTGTCAAGAACCGGTCCCGCGATAATTAGTCCCTAGCTTCGCTATTTACATTTGGGTATGCGCGAGTCGCGAGGGCTCTTAAGCTTCGTAGCAAGCTCCAGTAGCGATTCGCCTACCTGCCTAGTTCGGTTTTGGAACTGTAATTTATCAAGTTCTGTTCTTTCACGTGGATTAAATTTGTCCCCTATCCGCTCCACTAATGTTGCCCATACCTTTCTCTCGCTATCTGGCAGGTCTCTGTACACACCTCAGAGCTACCCCCGAGAGGAACATACCCATGAACAAACATTTTTTTTCATCACTCCAACCATTGATTTTCTGCCGCCAGTTGGAACTGAAACAGCACTCGCACCAATCACCAGAACCCGTGTATACAGTTGGTTTTGCACACATTTCTGCCATTTTAATTTGAGTTCACAATAACCGCCACTGCACCAATTGTAGCGTGTTTTCTATTTCAAATGATATATATTATATTTACACTTAAGGGTACATCTTAATACAACTATCATACATCAATATATACACGTTTAACACTTGGACACCGTGTCCACGACACTAGTTTAACACGACCAGTCCCAAACGAACTCACAGGAAAACTACTCTGCTACCTGACTATTTGCAGCTGTCGCCCCCACCCCCTCTTCTCCCATTCCAGTACAGAGGTGGGTACACTCACTGCACTCGCAATAGTCACTACAGCTATACGTTACACAAAGATCCTATACTGTACATCACTTTTGTGCAAAAGAAGATTATTTTTTATTACAAGGTTTTATTGCAATCTATTCAAATATACAAATAAACTTATTTTCCTTTTGTTAAAAATATTGATCTGATTACAAAACGGTTTTTTTTTAAATAGTCATTGAGCTTATTTAAAGCTTGCTCATTCTTAGCTTGGTTTTATGATTTGCAATGGTAGAGATTTGGTAAAAGGGTTTTATATAAAATACACCAATTTTTTGTTGGTCAACATTGATAACATTTAATTTATTTCCAGTGTTAGTTTATAAGCAGGCCTATAATATGAATAGTCTGATAAACATAAAAAAACAGTCTAAATGAACTATATTAAAATGTGTCTTTTGAATCCACCTACCTTTGTGGTTCTGTAAAAGCGCTATAATTATCCATATCAAAGTAATGTTCTGATGGAACGGCATAACTAACATCATTCACAACTACAGTCTCAATAGATGTGATGTGTGGACTCTCAGTTAGGTCACCGTTATCTGCCTCCAGCAACTTTGGTTTTTTTCTATTACAATTAAAATCAGTTTGCAATTGTCTCCAAAATGCTCTTTAATGGTATGAAAATTAAAATTGAAAAATACGGTAAAAAGTATTTTCTTTAACACTGCGTTTACTACCCGTTCGGGTGTTAGCTTATGTACTAATTAGCTAAGGGTTTTGGGATTAGGAAGGTTATATCAATATTAAGTATGCCCCATTTACGTGGAGGGGAGTAGTAAACAATTTTGGAAAACCACCCTCAGTACAACCCGACCTAGATTCGAACCTTAAACTCCCCGTCATCGACAGTCTATAGTCTATTGCGAGAGTAGAGCTTTAGATCACGCGGCCACCAAAGTGGGTGTATAAAAATAAAAAAGTCTCTTAGTGATTTTTGTAGGCACTGCAATTAATTCCCTAAGGTCCAATAATTTTGTAAATTAATAAAAATTACCTTATTTTGCTCTCGGGGTCTTAATACCTATCCGGGAAACATGCATTTTAATAAAGCTAATAGAGTTGGAATGGGTAAAGTAAAACTTAGTTAAAATGTACCCAAATTTCAAGGAAGACGTGTATGGAAAAACTTTTTAAAAATACCATAGCTACACCCCCCGCCGAGATTTGAACCCCGATGACTATGTCAACGGGAAACCACGTTAAATGAACTTAGCGTGTACGTCATTACAGTTTAGGTTTTTTTCACAAGTTTGTAATATACAGTTAGGATTCACGACAGCCTATAGTAGTCTTGGAAGAAAGATATGTTTAGAACAAATAAAGAAAGATACAGTATTATATCTTTATTTATATAGGATTTTTTTTTAAATTGTCATTGATAGGATTTATCAAAACAAAGTTGCAAGATATAAAAATAGTTTTTAAACCTGTCAAAGAATGGTTCTTTATGAATGTTTTTCAACACATTTATTGTTTTCACTGAGGTGTTCCCATACACACTACAGGCAAACGCTGGCATATTTGTTTCGATATCACCTTTAATATATCCCAAATCCTAAATTTAGTTTATTGGAATATTTCAATCGGGCATCGTTTAAAAAATCCCAATTTATTAGGAAGGTATTTGATATTTTCTCTAGCTGTAAATTATCATTTTATAGATTAATATATAAAATTCAGCTTTACATATTTTACTTGAAAAATAGATAATTAAATTGGAATTACATGTTCTAAATTAATAAATTTGTAGACTACCTTTGTTTCCAATATTATTTTAATTCTATTCCTCGTCTTTTCTTACGTGGGGCGCATAAATGTAGATGTAATTTATATATAGCCTCTTCTTCTGTCAATCCCGAAGTATTCATTGTGACTTCTCAAGACAAACGTCAATAAACTGTAGCATAAATGTGCTAATGAGTTATTTCTTACTTCTCTTATCTGCCTTTAGCCCAAAGCACCGGGCTTGGGTCAGGCGGACACTATCCACATTCCTTTTGTGTTTACTTCCTTCAACAAACCTCCCCTGCCCCCCACCGCAAAACCATTTCCTCGTCACTCGTTCGGGTAGTTCAGAGTTTTTCCCTCCAGATATCAGAACAACCGTTAAAAAAATAATCGTTTTAAAATAATATTTATTCCGTTTTTTCTGTTGTGACTATGGATTTTTTTTATGGAAACGTCTTAGTTAGATAATATTGTATATATATAGCTTTTAAATTTTTATTATTTATTTCTGAATCACGATTTATTTTAAACGAATCTATTAAGGATTTATGAGCTTTTCAAACATATAATGAAATAGATTAAAACATAGGTACGTCGCCATATTCTTACGCTCTTCAAAAATGCAAAATAATATATTATAGCATTTTTTATTGTTTCGTAAACATGATTTCCCTAAGAGTCTGCACGGTCTTCTTTGCCACATTTGGGAGCAATGGCGTTACAGGTCTAATATCCTCTTAATGAGAAAAGTTAGGTAACACGGGGGTTGAGGGAGATGGCTAAAATTGTTACATGGTTTATGGACGACCTCAATAGATAGGCCACCAAGATCTTCTTCTGACGCAAAATAGTGTTAGTTCATTCTGTAGGTGTATATTTCGTAATATAGCTGTGTCTTCGATATGCCTATCTATTATTATAACTTATTTTCTTCACACCGATTATAGCGTCTTTGTAGTTTATTGAAACATCTAGAAAATAGCTAAAGAGAAATAATGTAAGAGTTTGTTATTTTAACAGTGTAATGGTGGTGTCAGGAATTTCACTACATATGGTAGAACAATACATGGCCAACATGTTCTAAAGAAGTAAGTTATCACTTCAGTAACGGAAATTAAGTTATTAATTTTAAAAATTAATGTTTTTATTTAATATTTTGTCTACTGTTAAAATTATCTGATATCTTTTAAAATAATTTTAATTTATTATTGAAGAAATTCAATGACAAACATATTGTATATATGTATAGTACCAGAGAATACCATAATGTTATTTTAATCTTAGTTCTGTTGTTCAGTGATACTTTGTTAATTGTATAATTCAGATGGATTCATGGATTAAAATTTTCATTCATAAAGAAGTGTGAGAAGACATATTACAAACAAAACAAAAATATTGCAATAAATATAAATATTTCTAGTAAGAGTATTTCAAGTAACCGATGTCAATAAAACTCAAGAGAAATTTTCCAATGACTTAAGCTTTGAGATGGTATATTCATATATTCCTTAAAGAAGCTGGAGAATCTAAATTTCAATAAATATGTTTCTCAACAAATATATTAACGTGATTATACCCAACGAATTAACTTTGAAGGAACACTACTTGCATTATGATTATTTATTTGTATGTTTTAACAATTTAAACTTTTATTTATTTATAAAAAATGCATTGTAAATAAGTAATGCATAAGTTAACTTAAGTGAGCTTCAACATAGATGCGTTTATTTCCATTTTATTTTTAATGTTGAAACAATTTACTTAAAATTTTGCTAGATCCACTTAGTTAAATATACATTATGGAATA
>JBCFYV010000730.1:0-69895 GCA_039000515.1 Timema cristinae
ACTACCATTTCGAGAATAGAATACACATACACATACACCTACACATCGAGACCGTGAGACGACCCACATTTGCAGAGAGAGAGGGAGAGAAAACCCTGTCCTCCGTATGCTAGTCTCCCCCGCCCTCCCCCCTCTCAGCCATCCCTAGCCCTCCGCGCGTGTCCTCTGCCCCTCCCCCTCCCCCCAAGTCCTCCATCAACAATTATGCTAATGAGTCACAGAACCACGCACCAAAAAAATATTTTTTGTCTCCCACTCCACCCAGGTGCTCCATCCCCCCCCCCCCCCCTCCTCCATCCCCCTCCCTCCCTCTGCCACCATCATGTGCTACAACCCTTCCTATCACCCCATCCCCCTGTCATCTCAGAATCCATAAAAATGGTGATTAATGGGTGTCCTCGAATAGCACAACCTTACCTACTGAGGACGCTAAAACTGTCTTAAAGATATGCACCCGCATTAGGGTAGATAAGGGCTTAGATAACAACACTGAAAAACCACATTAAGTATTACACCTGGACTAAATTCGAACCTCGACCTCCGAGTCACCGGGAATACAGTCTACTGCGAGACTGACGCCTTAGGTCATGTGGCTTCAGGCGCTTGTTATATACCTCTTTGTTTTCATAATCTGATATTTTTAGTAGAAGTGTGCTACAGTAGCCTCATGGCTTCTTTGGTGCTGACTGGCAGCTCACAGCTGACTTCTGACAGTCAACATTTAGGTATATACCTAAATGTTGACTGTCAGAAGTGACAGCTGCTAAACACATGCTTTTGCAGAACATATGGTTTGGCGTAGGGATACATAATTTGGTCTGGTATCTTTTCAGAGCTGTCAACTGTGAACTGTGAGCTGTCAGTCAGCACCAAAGAAGCCATGGGGCTACTTTAGTTTTGATTAGGGTGGTGATGTAGGGAACGCGAGAAAAGGTCAGTGTTTTTTCGGTTTTTATAGCAAAACATTATTTTAGGTCAGAATAAATCAAATATTTCTTCAGCACAGACATAGAGTTTAATCTATTTCACATGATGTTATCAAGAGTTCTTGAATATTGGTCATGGGCATAGCGGTATTAGATGACAAACTTTTTAAATTAAGAGTAAAGGTAGTCATTTAATTCAAGGAATTTCTTGACAGATATTAAAGAAACTGTTGAGGTCACCATTTGAAGAAAATTAAACTCTATGTTTGAACTGAAGCAGTTTTATTTTATTTTGACCACAAAAATGTTTTGATACAAATACTGCTAAAACACTGCCATTTACTCGTGCTCTCTACACCCCCAGCTTAATGATGTCAATGTGTAGAGCTACAGTCTAATTTTCATAAGAAGAACCTTTTAGAAAATACAAATTAATTTTATTGGAGTCAAATTTGATATTTTACCACATTATTAGTATTATTTTACAGATAGTGACCATATTTATCAAGAAACAAAAAGTATCCATTAGCAAGTAATATTTTATAGCAAATATAAATTGATCTAGTATTTTTCTCTCTCCTCAATACCTTACCATAACTGCAATCTATAGGGCCGAAAGAGAAATATTTTTAAAATTGCAAGTTCAGTTAGGGGAGGCTCTAAGGCTTTAGCCCCTTTCCTGTCACCTTCCCTTGAATCAGGATCTGGTGACCGTTAAGAGAGGTCGTTGCAAAATTGATAGCATTATGAGTCAACGGACCATCTATAATCTAGTAATAATAATAATAATAATAATAATTAGCACCGCGTCTTACTACCCGTTCGGGTTATACGCTTTAAGTACTAATTACGCTAATGGATTAGGAATTGGGAAGGTTGAATCTGAGGAAGTGAACCCGCATTTGCGTGGAGGTAGAGTGGAAAACTATTTAGGAAAAACCACCCCCAGTTCACCCGACCGAGATTCGAACCTCGATCTCCCCGTCCTCAGCAGTCGAGCTCAACACGACAAGCGCGTTAGCCAACTACGCCACCGAGGCGGGTATCTAGAATCTAGTAAAAAGAATTTGTAAAAGGGAAAATTTATCTTGAGTGGACTATGGCAAACCTTAGATACGGGAAAGGTCTGAGGGAAGGGAGGGAGTAGTTTACTTTCATCTGAAATAATTGTCTCGGGTAAAATAATTTTCTGTGGAACCTGTGTGAACTTATGGTGGCTTGTTCGTGCCTTTAGAAAAGTGCTACCATCCGACCTTTCTCTATTATTCTCCAAGGTGTATTTATGACTACAATATTTTCAATTTTATAATTTATACTAGAAACTGTCAGGAGAACAGACTAAACTTGTGGAATGTAAAGGTTGCTTGGTATTTACTTAGGCCCCCGCTGTGTCGTTCAATTCACACAGAAAACTTTCGCCATCGATATTGTAACATCGACGTGGAAAAAAAACAACATCGTCCGCAAAAAATCTCCGTTAAAGAACAAAAAAATCAATTCAATGATTTTGTTTAATTGGATTAAATAACTTTAACTGAAATGCACTTTTAATTAATTAATTTGTAAGCACTGCGTCTGACAATTCGGGTTATTATATTCTTATTTACTAATTACGCTAATGTGTCAGGAATGAGGAAGTTTGAATTTAGAGAAAGAGTGCACGCATTTAGACGGGAGTAGAAAGTCGTTTAGGGAAAACCACCTTCAGTACACCTTACTAGGATTAGAACTCCGATCTCTTTATAATCGGAAGTCCAGTATATTGCTAAAGTAACGCCTTTAACCTCTTGGTCACCCATTTTTTAATAAATCAATCTAAAACGTTAATATCAATTCAAACAAATTGAATTTATAAAACTTACATAAATACATATTTAAAAAAAACTTCTGTATTTATAAAAATAATCATAGTAATTCATAGTTTTCAGTTCAGTAATTATTACAACCACCCCACAATCTGATGCGAAGTGTTTATGTGTTAGTACCGTAGTATAAATATTAATAAAATGGATCCTCGGATATCGGTACAAAAAGATTGACTGTTGAAAATTATCGATCAACAAAATATATGGGTAACAGTTACTTAGAACATCGATCCTTCAACATCTATGTTTTGAAAATATCAATGTTCTGTCGCCATGCGTAGTTAAAACACCAGAATCATGATTGTTTTACAACGACGCGCGTATCCGTCGCTTTCCGTCCGTCCTTGGTCACGTCGACGAATATTGGTATTCCGTTAAAGTAGAACTTACTATGCATAACGGAATCATTCACTGTGCTCCAGAGATGACTTATCTTGTTTCACATTTCAACAAGTAGATATCGAACAGGAAATGAACGTAAAGAATACGTTTTAATGATCCAAACAGAACGATGGAGAGTATTTTTCTGACTACTCATGCATTAATACTACTGGTACAATCAAATTTTTATAGGAAGAGTTTATCTTACGACTAAAGAACTACTAGATCTACTTTCACCTATTCATACGTCATTTAGATGTCACTTTTGTAGATAAGTTATTATCAAATCCAATAAAACCCGTTTCTGTAGTAGAATGGTCTAGACCAAGCCTGTGCAACTTTTTTTTTATGTGGAAGGATCGTTATGAGAATTTAAATATAATAACGGTCCGGCAAATAAAATATAGTTTTTCAGCAGTATAAAAATTTACGGACAAAATAAAAAGGCTAAATAATAATAAAAATAAGTTAGTGCTCCTCTAATAAAACACAACTTAATGAGATAAATGCAATATTTTTGTATGTTTCATAATTTATATTTTAATGCCAGGTGTAATTTAATGGTTGAGATTCTTAAAAGTAAAACTGCCTATCAATGTTTATCGGTAATGTTTGATCGTAAGTAATTTTTACTAAGATTATATAGAAAATGTTTATTCACACAAAAATAACCAGCATTTTTAGGGCAACATCTTGAGTGTTTGCGAATTTGTCAGAATCACGAAAAAATGTAAATTGTACATATTTCTTCATGGCGCTCTTAGACTAGTCTGACCTGCTCGGCTTTGAACCGGAAAAATAGTTCAAGCTAAAAATAATAAAGGGTGAAAACCGTATAAAGTAAATCCAACAAAAATTTTTTATTAAAAAATAGTGTAAAAAGTGCAAAAAAAGAAAAGAAAATTATATAATCTTATGGTAAAAGGGTCAAAAGTAAATACAACAAATTTTTTTTACCGCCTATAAGCTACATCTTTTACCCCGTTTACCCCTTTTAACCTTTTTAACCCTCTTGCCCTGTTGGCACTTTTACAATTTTTACTCCTTTTACCCTTTTTGCCCTCCAAGCACATTTGACCCTTTTTACTGTTTTGGCACTTTTGACATTATTCCTCTTTTTTACCCTTTTTTCCTTATACTCCTTTTTGCTTGTTTAGTCCCTTTAACACTTGTTACTCTTTTTATTTACCCTTTTTATCTTTAAAAAACATTAATTAATTTTACTTTTTACTCTTTTTGTACATTTTTTACATCTTTTTACGGAAGAAATATCTTAGGGTAAGACAGTCAAAAAGTTAAGCTAAAAATTAAATCTAATAATAATTGTTTAAAAAAAGGGATTAGTAACTAATAAGAGAAAAAAGGATTACGAAGGTATTTAGGGAAAAAATAAAGAATGATAAAATGTGCAAAAATCAAATCTAATAAATGTTAAAAGAGTTAAAAACCTCAGAGAAAATTAGTGTTCGATAATAGGAAATAAGAAACTGTTCTAGTAGTGGGAAAAGAGAACGAAACTAGGAGTGAAAGTAAAGACCTATGGCATTTATAATGAACGTGGTGAGTTGATCTCGGAGGTAAAACCGTATAAGATAATAATTATATGGAGAAAACGTAGAAAAAGTAAAGTAAAATAGGAACAATGTTATTATGAGTGAAATAATGAATGAGAATGAGGTGTTAATACTACTGAAAGTGTTGAAGAATAGCAAAGCTGAGGGTGTAGGTGGGACCATAAGTGAAATGCTAACGTGTGGGGGGCATGGTACTACTTGCCAGATTGTGTGTGAGTTGTTCATTGTGTGTGCTGAGATTTCGAATCTTCCTATTGACTGTAAGAATGCTGTCTGCATTGTTTCTTTTTACAAAGTAAAAGGCAGTAAGGGTAAGAATTATAATACAATTAGTTTGTTGAATATTCCAGGCAACATTTTGAGGGAGTCTTAATTGGAAGAGGGTTTGAAAAAACTGCGGACAAGATTTGGAATGTGCAATGTGGTTTCATGCCAGGTAGAGGTTGCTTGTACGAGATAGACGCATTGCTACGAGTGATTGAGAAATGTATGGCACTAAGGAAGAAAGTTTATAGTGTACTCGTTGATCTGGGGAAAGCGTACGATAGGGGAATAGGAGTATGTTAGGAAATGTTCTAAGAGAGTATGATGTGGATTCATGGCTATTAAATGCAATTATGGTGGTTTATGATGGAATTAAAGCGTGCATTAGGAGGTATGGAGCTTTTAGAGAATAGATTGGCATTGAACAGTGTGCTATGCAAGGTTGTGTGCCTCCATATTGTATGGTTAAGTGTATGAGGAATGCTTGTGAGGACGTGGTTGGTGTACACACGAACAATGTGAATATGAGAGTGCTTCTATATGAAGATGATGCCGTATTCATGTCTGAGAGTGCATGTAGCGACAAGCAAAATGGATTCTCATTGAAATGTTTCTAAAACTAAGATAATAGTTTTTATAAGGCCGGATCAGGAAATGATTGTCAACTTAGTATAAATGGAGAACTTTTAGAATAATTGAATGATTTTGTATATCTAAGTAGAATGTTCTGTAAAAATGGAAGGATATATGGTGAAATCAAAATACAGGTGAATGAATCTCAGAAAGTATTTGGATGTATGTGAACTATTACAAAGAATGAAGTATAATAGAAAGAGGCAAATATGACATGATATAAAAGTGAGTTAATGACAACTATATTATAATGATGTGAAGCGTGAGTTTCTTAGGAAAAACACAAGAGCAAGGGAATGCGATTGGAATGCGATATACAAGAAAGTAATATTTGTAGAAAAATTCGTATGGACAAAGTCTGTAAGAAATGGGTGCTGAAGGAGTGTGGTTTGAAAGAGAATCCAAAAGGTCACTGTGACAGAAGCGTCTTACGTTGGTTTGGGCATGTTAAGAGGATGAGTGTGTATCAAGGTACGAAGCAAATATATGAAGGTAGAGTGTGTGGATCAAAAGGGAAGAGTAGTCCACTATCAACCCTGTCAAGTCTCATATTGGAGGGCAACTTAATGGGTTTTTAAACTTCACACAGCACAGTCAAATAATTATAATTTAACAATAATGTTTAAAAAAAGGTTTAATCAAAATCAAATATTTGATCGAAACCACAACAAGAGAGCATTTTATGAGATTCTCAGCACTTTAATTTTATTAACGTTAGCCAAAAATAAATTTTTAAAATGTGGTTTGATAACAACCTTTTCTTCATGTCCAAATCACACTTTCAATTAAACTGTAAAATTTTAATAAATTAAGCTAATCCGTTTAATTGATTATACCTATTACCCTTTGGGCCATACTATTATGGTATTTTATGAAATATTAAAGAGTAAAATATATATTGTTAAGTAAGAAAATTCAGTATTCTATCTAACTTAGGGGCATATTATTTATTATATGAACAAGATTGTTTTAAAGAAAGTAAGATATTTGTTGGTACTAAATTAACACAGTTCACTGCGAAGATTTTTTACTGTAATACAAATTTAAGAGCAAGATTGTTTTTTAATAATTCATCACATCCTGAAAACGTTATCAATACAGGAAGCAAGTTTTTAATAACTTTAGAGTTTTTCTGGGAAAAACAAAAATAACTTTTAAAACTTTTTATTCAAAACTAACAGTCAATTTAAATATTTAAAAAACACTCATTAAGTTGACAATCGTCTATATATAAGTAATGTAAATGGAGTACCTATTATATAAAAACATGTTTAATTAACATGTTTGAGTACAAAGTAAAACCAATCAATATATTCGTATAATTTGAGGCAAATACATAAAATAATATTCACCCTAACCCGCTTCCGTGGCCGCGTGGTCTAACACGCTACTCTTAGAGTAGACTAGACTGCCGATGACGGGGAGATCGAGGTTCGGATTTACTGAAGGTGGTTTTTCAAAAATGGTTTTCCACTCTCCCTCCACTGAAATGCGGGTACATTTCCTACAGGAATATAGCCTTCCTAATCCCTAAAACCATTAGCGTAATTAGTACATAACCGTATAACGTGAACGGGTGGTAAGACGTGACGCTAATTTTCATCCTCACACCATGTCTCCATTAAAAATGACTGCGTGGAAAATAAAAATTCAAGTAAATTCTGAAAAAGTCAACCCCTCAGCGTTGCTAATTTTGATCATATTTTATTGGAGTCATTAGTCATAACAACCCTACACACAAGAATGGAAATGCTGTAAGCAATCTGAAGAGTGTCTTAACATGGGATATACTCAACATTACGGTAAAGAAATAAAATATAGCTCATCTACCTGTCAGAGGGAGTACAGTGTAATTCCTTGTAAAGTTTAAAAAATTAAACTCTCAGCGAATGTAAGAATAAGACCATGCACATGACGCTCTTCGACTACCATTTTGTAACATGATTATTATAAACGTATGTCTCCACTACTTAAAATTGTCAAGCTGGTGGTGACTACTACAAGTATTTGAATATGCGTGGGAAATATTGTAGGGGAGCTTAAGGTTGTCCCAGTCTACGCAATATAAGACCAGAGGGGGCTCAATCCCCCCTGAGGACCCTTGTTCCGGAGCCCCTGATGATACTAGTGACAATCCTTAAACTGCAGACAAAATTCTCTATGCGTAAACCTAATCGTAAATGAAATATTTGTATTTTACTTTGTTATACCGGTATTGTCATAGATGCGGCGTGTTAATTCATTTTTAGTATTCACAAGGCATGCGCACAGTACAGGAATTTCCCCAGTTTCCTGTCACGCATCAAGGCTGGCTCGCGACCGTATCTTCAGCACATGACGCTAGCCGCGCATATAGTTGCTTAGCCCCTGGTAGTGGCTCCAGTCGGGATAGGGCCCTCCTAGTTCTCTCAGTGGGGGTGCATATAGTTGATTAGCTCCTGGTAGTGGCCCCAGCCGGGATAGGGCCCTCCTAGTTCTCTCAGTGGGGGTGCATATAGTTGATTAGCTCCTGGTAGTGGCCTCAGCCGGGATAGGGCCCTCCTAGATCTCTCAGTGGGGGTGCATATAGTTGATTAGCTCCTGGTAATGGCCCCAGCCGGGATAGGGCCCTCCTAGTTCTCTCAGTGGGGGTGCATATAGTTGATTAGCCCCTGGTAGGGGCCCCAGTCGGGATAGGGCCCTCCTAAATCTCTCAGTGGGGGTGCATATAGTTGATTAGCTCCTGGTAGTGGCCCCAGCCGGGATAGGGCCCTCCTAGATCTCTCAGTGGGGGTGCATATAGTTGCTTAGCTCCTGTTAGTGGCCCCAGCCGGGATAGGGCCCTCCTAGATCTCTCAGTGGGGGTGCATATAGTTGCTTAGCTCCCGGTAGTGGCCCCAGCTGGGATAGGGCCCTCCTAGATCTCTCAGTGGGGGTGCATATAGTTGATTAGCCCCTGCTAGTGGCCCCAGCCATGATAGGGCCCTCCTAAATCTCTCAGTGGGGGTGCATATAGTTGCTTAGTCCCTGGTAGTGGTTCCAGCCGTGATAGGACCCTCCTAGATTTAAACCTTGACCTTCCCGTCATCAGTAAACCAGACTACATGGACTTAATATTTAGTCCACGTGCCCACCGGTATGGGTAAGAATAAACTTAACAACCATTAAATCAGATTCAATGATCAGATGGTCTAAGGTGTCACTCTTACAATAAGTTGGATTGCCGGGAAGAGGTAAATCGGACAAGTGGCGTTCCACTCACCCTCCATGCAAATGAGAGTGCACTTCCTCTCAAGTATAGCTCCCTTATACTTAACACATACGATTTATTTATAGTTCAGAGACGTATAACCCGGACGGGTTCTGAGACGCAAAAATTTGATAAAAATGTTATATTATTTAATATTTAAAACAATATAATGTGAATATGAGAATATTTAAACATTATCGGTGGTTTCATTGCTTACTGCGTCACTCTCGTGGCAAGTGATGGGAATATTGGAGTTTGAATCCCGGTCGGGTGTATCGAAATGGGCGAGGATGTTTTTTCTTAAATGGTTACCCACTCTTCCTCCACTTAAATGCGGGTACATTTCTTCTTAAAATCTACTATCCCTATTACTATTATATTAGCATAATTAATGAATGCATGCGTACAATCCGAACGGCTACCAAGACCCTAAAAGAAAAAACATAGGCTTAATAAAAAATAATATATTTAACTATATCTCAAAACTCTTTAATAGTTTTATTTGGAACATCAACCAATCCATTAGAAAATATTTTTGAAAATTACAAGTAGCAAGTAGTTCCTGTTCCAATAATTATGCTCAGTATAGTTAATAAACACAAAATAAATTTATCAAACTTAATTCTTATTTTAAAATTGTAATAGTATTTTTTACTATTCTTGCACGTGAATTTCTCTAGAACTACCACGCTTCAATGAACATGTAACAATTTTAATCTTTTTAACGAGTCTTCAATAATGTTTTATCATTTCATAAACATGTTTTAGCCTCCTTGGGTGAGGTTGTATTAACAGTATAGAGACAACCAAAACATCACACTCACATTAATGGGCTAGGAATTAGGTAGGTGTAATGTATACGAAGTGTACTCGCATTTGCGTGGGGAGATAGAAAGTGTGGGAAACAATTTTTAGGAAAAACCATTCAGTGCGCCGGACCGGAATCGAACCCCGATCTCCCAGTCCTCGGTAGTTTAGTATAACCATTTTTGGAATGGCAATAGCGATTTGGTTCCAAATCGGTATCTTGGGAGTGTTTTACATGTCAAATAAAACTATATTTGTTTTTAGAATAAAAAGTCGTTTATGGGTAGTTTACTTATAACTGATTTTTCAAAAACTTGAAATATTTTTAGAGTAGCCTTAGCGATTTGGTTCCAAATGTGTCTCTTGGGAGTATTTTACATAAAATATAACATTCGATATTGGTTTTTGGAGAAGAAAACCGTTTAAAGATATTTTACTGGTGACTGAATTTTAAACAACGGACTAGATGACAAAGTTTGTATGATAGTGCCATACCATTAATTTTATTGTGTTTATTTGTAGTGGTACCTACCTATACCTGCCTAACGAATTTCAGTTATTTACCACACAAAGAAGTAATTGAATATATTAATTTATTTTGGAAATGTTGAATTCTACCTCATTCCCTCCTACCATTTCCTTAATTCCCACTTAGATATTTCAAATTTTAAGATTTATTTGATTAACTTGAGGGGTCCTTATACCTGCTCGATAATTTTACATTTTTCTATCACACCGCTATTCCCATATTTCCTGGGGACCAATTTTTAATAATTAAAATGATTATTTGGCGTGGTGCCATTTACTCTACTCCCGACTTTCATTTTTTTTTAAATTATATTGGAAAGTAGTTGTTTCTATTTGTTTTGGAAATTGTAAAACCAACCCCTCAAACCCTATGTTTTGAATTACCATTTAGAAATTTAAATTTTCAATACTCATTTGGTTATTTGAAGTTGTTTCCCTATCTGTCATCCAAATTTTAATTTTCTACCTCTGTCGATGAGCCAGTTTATCTATGTTCCAAAACATATGATACTTCACTGTATGTCTATATTCCAAAACATTATTTGCTAATGAGTCTTGAAAATAAGATTTAATTTAAAATTAATATACCGTATTTGAATAATGTCATAAAGACTCAAATTAATCACACCAACAAACAGTATTTTTGATACTGTTTTGCTCGTTAATAATATATTGTGATGGTATATAACTTGACATTGTTCTTTGAAAAATAAGGAGTACAAAATAAGTCCCGTCTCAATACGTTGAGTAATTTTCAGCTTACTGGCTACAAACATTCATACAGACGGATAGACACAATCGACTGTACAGACAGATTTAGAGTAAATAAGTCACATTTCACTCGCATTGAGTTTGTTCAGTGACAGTCAATACTTTTATTCATAGCCGTATCTTGTATCTTTTGTTTACAAACAAAACTCAAAAACTCATCAAATGGCGTTACTAATATTATATAGTATTGATAAAAGTATCTGCATACATTCTATGGTTTTCAATCATTAAATAAACTGTCCTTTTGAAAGACGTTAAGCTGTTACTGGATGAGTCCTCCAACGTCTTTATTCTCTTTAAGAATGTTCATAATACTCTTCCAAAAGATGAATCACACCAATACATCCTATCTGCACGGTGTCTATTTTCTGAGGAACACCATTGTACTCAGCAGTTCTGCCCTAAAAATTGCAGTGTATATCTTGTTTAGCGCTTTCATCGCGTTTTCACGGCTTCAAAAACGTGGCGCTTTTAACGTATAGTGTAGATTAATCATTATTATTATTAGCACCGCGTCTTACTACCCGTTTGGGTTATACGCACTTACGCTAATGTGTAATGGTAAGGTGATTGTGAGATGAAATGAAGGACCTACAGTTTAACGTGGAATCCGAACCACGGTGGAGGCCTGGCATTCCTCACATTCACAAAATGTCTTGTCAGAGGTGAAGGAAGGGTTTGGTAATCAGATAAATCTTTGCCGGGACCTAGGATCGAACCCCGGCCACCAGCACAGAAGTCTGACACCTTATCCCTAGACCACCAGGTCACCACTTCATAAATCATCATACAGCATGTGAAATTTTGCTCCCCTCAAGCAGGTTTTGCTCTTTATTTTCGGTAAACTTGGGAAACAAGGAATCATAATTTTTTTTACCTTCTTAAAAAGTGTAGCTAATTTTTAACAATTCTACACTAGAATTTTACTGTTCTGAGAGCAGAATAAATTGTTAGAAACATACAAACAAATGATACCAACCTTTTTTTCAGGCTCACAACATTACATTTTCGGATAATCAAGGATTATTTAATTATTTTTAAGTTCCAAAACTGAAATCTCTATAGTAAATACAACAATGTGAAAATATTTCCCTTCAAGGTAACCTTAACAGGGTTGAATAAGATTTTTTTTTTGTAAGCTTAACTTTTCCATTTAGGCCAAACGTACCACTAATGGACTATCGTAAAAAAATAGCCAATTTCGTAAACGGGCGCTAGTTATCGGAGAACATATCGTTTAGTATTATTATTATTATTATTAGCACCGCGTCTTACTACCCGTTCGGGTTATACGCACTTACGCTAATGTGTAAAGGTAGGGTGATTGTGAGATGAAATGAAGGACCTACAGTTTAACGTGGAATCCGAACCACGGTGGAGGCCTGGCATTCCCCACATTCACAAGATGTCTTGTCAGAGGTGAAGGAAGGGTTTGGTAATCAGATAAATCTGTGCCGGGACCGAGGATTGAACCCCGGCCGCCAGCATAGAAGTCTGACACCTTACCCCTAGACCGCCAGGTCACCGACTATCGTTTAGTAATTCTTTTGATTAGAACGGAGGCAGAGGGGAGGTATCTAATTCGTTAGTTGCCTCCGCTATTAACGTTTTAAGGATGTCCAAGATCCGCCCGGTTTCCACGCCACCACAACATAATTAAATACACTTTGTACGTGTTTTTAAGATATAAAATCTGTACACGTGCAATTACCTCACTTGGAGCTAACGTGGCTTAAGTTCGTCTAATTATGGCATTGTAGTCGTGATGTAGCTAATTGTTTAATCAAGACACAGGATGCCACGTTGCTCTACTGGTTAGAAAACAAGTGTTACATGAGAATAAAAAGAGGGGTGGTTAAGGTAAAGTGGGTCAACTTACCTATATGTTTCTTTAATGTGGTCGAGAGCACCAAGGAATCGGGCTGCGAGAGGAACATCTATCCTTATTCATCCCTTGAAATTAATTGAAACGGACCCGCATCGGTGGTCCCATGGTCTAACGCGTCACACTCGTGTTGGACTGGATTAACGGTGATGGGGAGATCAGGGGCTTGAATCCCGGTAAGGTGTACTAAGGGTGTTTTTTCCTAAATAGATTTCCAGTCTATCACCAAACAAATTCGGATACATTGTAATGCAATAGATTGACCCTAAGGAGTATTTGAAAGCATTGACCATTTATCATTCTAATTATTCATATATTCAAAAATATTTTACATATAATTAAACATATTTTACTTTATTTAAATTTTACAACCTATTACGTGGCGCTTAAATCACGTCTTCCTCTAAATTATTTACTAGTTAGTTCGCGCCTCGTGGTAAGATGGCAGCATCTACTGGAGCTAAACTTAAGAAATGTTAACGTCTTTTAAAGTATTTCCTCTTCGAGAAGCTTCCAAACGCAATAGGTATTTTTCTTTCTGGGTTTGTAGGTGTGTAATTTACCGTTAGGAAGATTCCTTCGAGAAGCTTCTATTGAACTCAGATATATGTGACTTTTTGAAACTCCGTATTTTCACTGTGCAATCAGTCGTGGTTTTGAATGGACGTGCTTTAAGCGATCAGTGATTATAAGTTGCTAGGCCCTCTACATGATCGTGTTTCGATTAGAAAATATTAATAACAATATGATTTCAATTTAAAGAATAAACAGATATCAAACTTTATGTGATATATTATCATTTATTAAAGTCTAATGATAAGGAACGAGGCATTATAAGTAAAGCACATAGTTGCGTAATAGAAATAATGATTTACGGAGTGACTCTTAAATGACTCTGTTATGTAATATAGCAAATAGCGACACAACGTGGGGCATTTATAATCAAAAATATTACGAAGTGTAATAAATGACGTCCAACGAGGGGCGGAACGCGAAAAGTGTAACAAATAGCATTCCAACGAGGGGCTGAAGAAACGTAATATAACAAATGGCGACACAACGTGGGGGTTTGTATGCGACTATTAACGCTCGCCAAGACTCGAAATGTAACAAATGACGTCCAACGAGGGGCTGAAGAAACGTAATGTAACAAATGGCGCCCAACGTGGGGCACGAATACCGCGAACTGAGACAGAGGTGCGTCAACTGAGCTAAAGGAAGAGACGGCACACCAGGAGACGGCACATAATCACCAAAGGACGGCACACCACACCAAGGAGACGGCACAGTCAAGAAACAGCGCAAAGGACTGTTGGAGACGGCACACCTGCAAGAGACGACACGCTGACGGCACACCTGCAAGAGACGGCACACCATCAAGGAACGGGACTGAGGACCTTTTGGAGACGGCATGCAGTCAAAAAACAGCGTCGAGGACAGATAAGTGGTCAACAGAAGCTGTAACTCTAATTTAAAAAAAAAAAAAAATTTTTTTTAATCTAATTTCAATTGTGTATTTTGGGGGTAGTAAAATTTTGTTTCTATATGTTGGGATTTCACAAATTAAATTAAAACTAACAATATAAAAGTGTATGGGCCTAATTTTAAATTAAATTTCTCACTATAAAAAGTAATTCTTAGATCAATAGTACTTGAAATTTGTCAAGGCCTAACACAAAATTAATTCATAGATCAACTTAAGAAAAATTTATTTAAATTTTCAACATGGCAGACAAGGTGATAAGAGAACCTGAAGAGTATGATGATGAAGACACAATGCCATTTATTTATGAGGAGGATGAAAGGGCAGGTCAATTCAAGAGGGCAAATTTTGAACAGGAACAAGAAGGGAGTGAGGAGGAAGTAGGGCTAGCTCTGGGGAGGTAGCAAGTAAAGAAGTAATCCTGCAAATGCTGAATCAAAGTGTAGGGGGGAACTATAACCTTAGTGGAAGATAGGGTGACTAAACCAGTAGAACAAGTAGATCTTTTAAATGTTATATTAGAAAATATGAGAGAACTCGGATGTAAAATTGATCGAACTGCATCAGAAAATAAAAAGGATTTGGAAAAAATGGGACAAACTTTAGAAACTAAACTCAACCAAAAGGTCGACGAACAATCAAAGAATATAAATAAAAAATTTGAGAATTTAGAGTTAATTAATCAAAATTTTATCCAACAAATTAATGAAATTAATGACAGGGTTTCAGAAGGAGAAAAAAAACAAGGAAATTTAGAGGTTAGGCAGGAAAATCTAAGAAAGGAACAGTTTAAGTTAATTGATCAAATATCTTCAGTAACAAACAAAACAGAGGGTTTGGAGAAAAAATTAGATAAAGAAACCAGTAAACTAGAAAAACAAATACAAACACAGGATATACAGATAGCATACAACAAATCAGCTGTTCAGGTAGTGCAATCCAATTTGGAAATTCAAATAGAAAAGGTGAGGTTAGAAATTGAAGGGCAAGAGGATGCTAATAGGCAATTTATTAAGGAAAATATTAATGAGGAGATTCAAATAAAAAGGAAAGAAATTGTGGAGATAAAAGAAATTGTAAATGAAAACAAAAAAACGGTTGGCACTTTAGATCAGAAAATAAACAACTTAGCTGATCAAGTACAACTTAACAAAGGTAGGGGACAGATAACTAAAATGGGTGTAGTCACAATCTCTTAACCAAAAATGTCAATGACCTTACTTTGTCACTCATTCCTAGGTATACGGGAGCAAAGGGCAAAATATCTGTGGCTCAATATTTGCAAAAAATTGAGAGAGTTTGGAAAGAAGAGGATTTAATGGAAAGGAACAAAATTGAAATTTTACTCTCATGTTTAGAAGGGGAGGCTAGGAACTGGGCCAGTTATTTAGAGGATGAATGGGAGACCTATGAACAGGCTAAGCGCGCATTTTTGGATCACTTTTGGTCTCAAGAGATGCAGGACGACTTTCTGCAGTTAATATTTAATAATAGATATGATTCCAAGAAAGGCACAATGAATGAGTATTTTCATGGTTTTGTTTCTCAGGCTAGGTATTTAAATTATCCATTGGAAGAACACAGGTTGGTGAAACATCTAACAAATCTCTTTCCTCTTCAGGTACAAAATGTATTGTTAAGTGTTAATGCCCAAAATGTGAAGGAGATGGAAAGAGTATTGATAGGATTTGACAATAGGTGGCAAAGGAATGGGGAAAGGGAAGGTAGAAATGAAACACCCAATTTTGATAGAACTAGACAGACCTATAATCCATTCGGTCGTGATAATAAACAAAATAGACCACCAAACCCATTCCAAGATTCAAAGCGTCGAGAAGACGGCAGGCCCAACAGACCTAACTATTTTATAAACCAAGGACAAAATAGGCAAGGTCCCAACAATCATATGATAGGACACCGAGAGGGGGTGAGGGAAAACCCCAGACAAGAGAGCCGAGACAATTACAACAAACAGGTAAATAATAGTCAGACGAGAAGAATAGCAGCAGAAGTACACTCTGCACCTAGCTTAAAGGAAGAGAGAGAGAGAGAAAGAGGGGGTGAGAAATAATAATAATGTAATTAGAATGATTAAGCAACAAGCTCTTAGTATATTATGTAATTTTATCTTCTTAACCTTGTAAATAAGGGCCATTTCATTGTAAAGATTAGTATGGAAAGTGACCCTCATTAATATTTCAATACAGTCCAACTCTGGAAAGTAAGTACAACTACTTCATTTTGTCTTCATTATTAATGACAAATTCAAGGGAGGGAAGCATCCTCTGAAGTGCTTGGTGAAGGAAGGAGTAGAAATGGATTTATTACAAAGTATAGTCAGTTGAGGGTAGGGGTGTACTCGGAAAGCACCAGGTCAGACAAGTAATTTAAGACAAGCTTATAATAAAAATTGAGTTGAGGCAGGTAATTTCTGCTATACAGTGACATGTTGTGATGTCAGGACTTGGATTCTTCGACGTTTGGCAAGAGAGTAGTTTTGTCGCAGAGGTCTGACTACCTTGTGAGTTTTAGGGGGCAGGGATTGAACCTGGGCCACCCGAGTTATGGGAATTTTGTAAGTGTTAGGGGGCAGGCATTGAACCTGGGCCACCCGAGTTAAGTATTGTGAGTTTTAGGGGGCAGGCATTGAACCTGGACCACCCGTATTAGAGTTTTGAGAGTTTTTCTGGGCCAAGGGGTCAGCAGAGTTCTGAACCGCCTGTGGTTACCAGACATTTGAACGAGGTTTGGACCGTTAAGAGAACGCCTCTTGTGTGTTTTGAAGGCCTGAGAAATGGGATTGTCGGTCACTGTATGCCGGGAAGTATCCTGAGGATACGTTCCAGTTTTTGGGAGTTAGCCTCTATTGAGCCTGTTATAAAAATAAATCAATATTATGTCACAAGTTTAAAGCAACTTTCTTTTAAATAAAATTTTTAAAGGAATAATAATCATAATAATAAATAATAATTAATTATAAGAATATTTCAAAATGTGAGCTTGTAATAAACCACTAAGGTCTTGTTAGAGATTGTATATACTATGGTTCTCCGTGCTGTGGAGAGATTCAGCATCGAGTTGTTGTTTTTCATTTTGTTTTACTAGGGGTTAAGTGTCATCCTAATTAAATCAATGATACTGTATGATAATAATAATTTTCTGTTGTTAGACAATGTATGTGTATGATATTGCCATTTCTATGATTTAAACAATGTACTTATATGTTTTACTAGTTTTAATTATGTTTATTTTAATTTTTTATGTTAAGTTAAGCTATTTTCAGCAAATGTGGTGCTCATATAGCAAATTTTAGTTGACCGTTTGGTACATAAAGTTGTAAATGTTTGTGATCATATAGCAAGTTTGGCCAAGAGACTTTTAAGAGCAAGTGTAACAAAGTGTTAAGAGCCTTTGTTAAGTGTGTGAAAAAAATCACAAAAGTGGATCCGTGAAGGATCATGAAACGAAGTGCAACAATTATTTAAAGAATATTGTATAGAATTAAGAAAAAGACAAGACATAAAGGAAATGCAAATTGCTTGGCAAAAATTAATTAAAAGACACTTCGATTTGAGACAATTAAATTAAATGTTCTTAATATAATAAACTTAGACCATGCTATGTCAGTTAATTATAATTAGGCTGACATCTTACTTAGATATTTTATTTCATTTAATCATAATTATACTAAATGTTTTACTTAGATTATCTTATTTTAGTTAATCCTAATTATAACTGATAAATTTTATTTTAATGCTTAATTCATATAACTTCCACTTCAAAATATTGAACTTGATGCAATTTTGTTAATTCTATACAGGATGTTTAAAAATATTGAACTTGATGCAATTTTGTTAATTCTATACAGGATGTTTAAAAATATTGAACTTTAAGTAAATTTTGTGAAACTATACAGGATGTTTCAAAATAGTGAAAATTTTGTAAAAATTTATAAAACTTATACAGGGTGTACGAAAAGCGATCATGTCTTCTTTTTTTTTATTTTGGCAAAGCGTATCAAAAAGTATAAGACTAGTCTCTACTTTCCGATACACTTTGGGGGGTATTGTAATGCAATAGATTGACCCTAAGGAGTATTTGAAAGCATTGACCATTTATCATTCTAATTATTCATATATTCAAAAATATTTTACATATAATTAAACATATTTTACTTTATTTAAATTTTACAACCTATTACGTGGCGCTTAAATCACGTCTTCCTCTAAATTATTTACTAGTTAGTTCGCGCCTCGTGGTAAGATGGCAGCATCTACTGGAGCTAAACTTAAGAAATGTTAACGTCTTTTAAAGTATTTCCTCTTCGAGAAGCTTCCAAACGCAATAGGTATTTTTCTTTCTGGGTTTGTAGGTGTGTAATTTACCGTTAGGAAGATTCCTTCGAGAAGCTTCTATTGAACTCAGATATATGTGACTTTTTGAAACTCCGTATTTTCACTGTGCAATCAGTCGTGGTTTTGAATGGACGTGCTTTAAGCGATCAGTGATTATAAGTTGCTAGGCCCTCTACATGATCGTGTTTCGATTAGAAAATATTAATAACAATATGATTTCAATTTAAAGAATAAACAGATATCAAACTTTATGTGATATATTATCATTTATTAAAGTCTAATGATAAGGAACGAGGCATTATAAGTAAAGCACATAGTTGCGTAATAGAAATAATGATTTACGGAGTGACTCTTAAATGACTCTGTTATGTAATATAGCAAATAGCGAAACAACGTGGGGCATTTATAATCAAAAATATTACGAAGTGTAATAAATGACGTCCAACGAGGGGCGGAACGCGAAAAGTGTAACAAATAGCATTCCAACGAGGGGCTGAAGAAACGTAATATAACAAATGGCGACACAACGTGGGGGTTAATATGCGACTATTAACGCTCGCCAAGACTCGAAATGTAACAAATGACGTCCAACGAGGGGCTGAAGAAACGTAATGTAACAACATTTACTATAAAATTCTACCGTTGTGCATGCGTATCAATGCATGTAATTAATGCATGCGCATAGCCCAAACGGGAATTAAATTGTGGTGAAGTTTTTTATAAGTATCTAATAGAGTGGGTTTCTTCTCCCACCACCTTTAAAATGGTTAGCATATTAACAAGTAGCGCTGAACAGACAGAATGCTCCTGGCTGGTTCAAACATCGTGAGTTTCCATCCTTCCAGGAGAATGCAGGTGCAGTTCCTCTTACCCTCATCCATTTCCTACCTAAAGTTATTTTTAGCACCAGGTCTTACTACCCGTTCGGGTTATACGCTTATGTACGAATTACGCTAACAGTTTTAGGGATGCGGAAGGTTATGTTAAGAGAAAGTGTACCCGCATTTGTGTGGAGGGAGAATGGAAAACCATTTTGTATTTTCAATCTCCCCGTCATCAGCAGTATTGTCGACTGCGAGAGTGACGCCTTAGACCATGCGGCCACAAAAGCGGGTCACCTTAAGTTAATTCAAGAATAAACTCCCGGCAAAGTTAAACTTTAACTTGTATTGACGACTTTCGTACTCCCCCGATCGACTGCACTCTTTGCGACGTCCTATGTCCAGGCGATTTATGGCGTTTGTCCTTAAAAAGAATACGCTTCATTCTGTCCCTTTAGGTTAGACTAGCGCGCAATGAATTGCGTGGCCACCCCGGGCAATGCTTTTCTTTGCTTCAAACAGAAAAAAAAAAAATCTTGTCATTTTAGTTCTTCCGGCCCAGTTTTTAATAAATTTAAAAAAAAGTCTCATCAAAAATGTAAAATGTTTGCTTCAAGGTGCAATTGTTGGTGCACAGAGGCTACTAATGTTTAAATTTCAGCTCTTTGTGTCCGTTGGATATCTCACAATGCTTATGACAGAAAAACTCTTCATTTTATTAACATAGGTTAAATTATTATTATTATTATTATTATTATTATTAGCACCGCATCTTACTACCCGTTCGGGTTATACGCACTTACGCTAATGTGTAATGGTAGGGTGATTGTGAGATGAAATGGAGGACCTACAGTTTAACGTGGAATCCGAACCACGGTGGAGACCTGGCATTCCTCACATCATAGGTTAAACAAATGGCCTGGACACTCACCTTGTAATATAGTGACCATGTACACACTCAGCTGTTTGGCCTGAGTTAGATTAGGCCTTAAGAAACCGTCTTATTCTCTGAAAACATTGTTGACAAATTTTACGTTATAGCCATTAACTTATCTTCTATGTATTTCTCTTTCTTACTTTCTCTTTATTATAGTTATCAAGATTCATTGTTTCAGTGAGACGTGCGACGATTTAGTTCTGGTCTGTGATATTTGTGATTTTATTACTAATGGACATTTGGAATATAGGTTAGAAATAGAAAATACAAACACAATTTTTGTTGCGGTCAACGTTGATAATATTTTACAATATTATTAATAATATTTTATAGTTATTTATAATATCTAATATGAGTGACAGCTGAATATCATATGACGTGACGTATGAATACGTGAAAGTAGATCAAGTAGTTTTTTTTTTCTATCTGTAAGATATGTGAGAAGATCAGGTGGACACTGACAAGGTGATAAATGAAAACGTTCTAAGAAGAGTGGGTTAGAAGAGATCCATTTTTGATGCGATTCTTCGGCGCAAGGCGTAATAGATCGGACACATCCTTAAGAGAAACTGTCTTCTGCACAATTTCAGAGAAGGAGAGGTTGTGGGAAAGAGGAGCTTAGGAAGAAGGAGGATTCAAATACTGGATGACTTGAAGGAAAGAAGACAATTCTGGGAGCTGAAGGAGGAGGCGGAGGGCAGGATGCATTGGCAGTCTAAGTTCACTGACAAAAGGATGGGATCTGTTGTGCGACAGAACACCTAATAATATTAGTAATAATAATAAAAATAAGATGTGTCCATTCGTAAGACAATTGGTTACACCTCTCCTCTCGCGTAGTAATCTGACTACTTGAAAGTAGAGAGTTAAATCTTAACTACACCACAGAAAATAAAGATATACGTTATTATTATTATTATTATTATTATTATTATTATTCGTAGTAGTAGTGGTGTAGTAGTAGTAGTAGTAGTAGTAGTAGTAGTAGTAGTAGTAGTAGTAGTAGTAGTAGTAGTAGTAGTAGTAGTAGCATTAGTAGTAGTCGTAGTGTAGTAATATTAGTCTGTCTGCCCCCTTAAATGTCGTACCTACACGTAACAGTATAAAGATATGATGAATATATTATATTTCTTTAGGTCTAGTCTTACATCATAACGTAAATGTAATTGTTAATTTAAGTTACTTATATCTATTGCATTATTTTTTAGATAACATTCAAGAAACCAATCTCGAGTTTATTTCATAGATTTTTTTTCCATGTTTGATCAAATTAGTTTTATTATTTCACTAATACCATGAACCAGCTAGGCTAGTTGTTCTCAAACTGGGGTACGCGTACGACTTTCAGGGGTACATTAGCAGCTTTTAAGGGAAAACTGGCAACATTACAGGAGAACCAAAAGTTTTGGGGAATTTTTGAGATGACCGAGGGAAATTTTCTCCTTTGATTGATCACCTGATATTTATCATTTGGGGAAAATTTATCGTGGGGGGGCATATTAAACATTTTGCCATGAACGAGCGGTACAATCAAAAAAAGTTTGAGAACCATTAAGCTAGTCTTTTTTTTTATTTCTCTTTTTACTTTTGTTATATTATCTATTCCAAAAAGGCTATCCGGCATGGTGCTAAAAAATGTCGGTATTATTATTTTGTTTGTATTTTTTATGTAAGTCATTTATTTATAGACTATATAAATTAATTTTATACTGTCGTTTCCAGGTGTTGTGCCTGTCTTGTTTAAATGTTTCTTAATAGTAGTGCTGAATTATTATTTTATAGTTATACATGTTTTCTACTATCAATGCTTTGAAGTTTTTATTCATGATTTTGGTATTATGATATATATTTTTTAATAACTTTAGTTTTAATTTTTCTTAATTCATTAAATATAAATCACTCGTCTTTCCCCAGGTAGTAATACCATAGCCTAGATGTGATTCGATTAGTGCGTGATACGCTATTTTTAGAATATCAAATGTAACATATTGTTTTAGTATACGTATATTAACCATCCCCACCGTTAGCTGCTTACTTATTTTGTCTATATGAGTATTCCATTTCATCTGAGAATCAATCATTAACCCAAGCTAATTATATAAATTTAAATTTGCGTAAATGTTGAGCAATTATATGGTTTCATATTATGTAAACAATATAAGCATCTTTTATATCTAATTAATACTTTTTTACCGTGCGGTAGTCTGATGAGCATTGCAGCGGTTTTTTTTAATGTTACTTATTAATAATTTATAATCATGATACCAGTTTTGTGTCTGGTTAAAATCATCCTACAACATTTGTTTAGCTCTAACAACATTTTTATACAGCATTGTGTCGTCTATCAGCATACGTTAATATGCCACAGTGGTATTCGCAGTTTGTCAGTATATAATCGTATAAGCCGATTGGGTAGTAAGATGCGGTGTTAAAAAAAACTACTTGACACTTTTTTTCTAGCTTATTGTTTCTTACAGTCTTTGATGAAAATTGGACAATCACTGACTGGTGGTGGTATATTTTGGTGCTTATGGGGTAGAGGTGATGATTCAATATGGCTTTTTTCATATGGCATTCTAAACATTTGACAATGTTTCCCATGATTTCAAACAAATATGCTTGCGTGCGCGTTTCTAAATCATGAATCTCCAAGTTAATTATGTATTATGTATTGCTCCATTTGATTTAGTCTTTTTTTCCCTAGCTTGGCTTTTCCTGTCTTTTTGCTTGTTTTCCTCAAAAAATGTTTGTGAAGTCCCTATTATTTTATAATAGTCCTTTCATTTCTTTTCTCATATAATCATTCATACGTGGGACTTGCTATCGATGGAATTTGCGGCCGCCAAAAATAAGGTCGTGTGATTTGCATCCACCATATTCAAATTTGTAAAACTTAGTACGTTTCAATATGAGGGTCGGAACGTTATTTTTATCTGAGACCTGAAATTGGATCGTGGCAATGCACTAACATTCGAAATATTTCATTTTGATGCTTTTATTTTCACCTAACCTTTCATAAACAAACCTAAACTAACTAAACTAACCTCAACCCTAGAATTGGACATTATAAGAGTCTATGGAGGAAAATCCAATATCTTGGCCTCACGCGAGAGTACAAGGAAGACAAAGACTTTAAACTATTTTGCTAAATGTGTGGTGGCTTGTCATCATGGCGAATGTTCCATCCTACCAAAAACTAGCTGCGGCCGCGAATCCCACTATAGTAATACGGTTAGACGCATGTACCACGCTATCGTTTGGATATCTTACTTTCTAGATTTTCGTTATAGCCTACTTCTTTTGTTCCTCTATTATCAATTAGATTGATGTATTAAGGTCTTCATCCATTGTAATATTTGTAAGGGATGATGATCGACACAATGAGAATTTCTACGACTTTTGTTTTATTTTTTATTTGGTACCACGTCTTACTACCCGTTCGAGTTATACGCTTTCTTGTCTTATTAATGTAATTCTTCGATAAGTCAATTCAGATAGTCCATTAGTAGTATTAGAAGTTTTTGTTGTTGTAGTTGTATGAAACCCTAACTCAGCTGAAAGCGCTTTATCTAGTGAGATAAGGTTCAGTTCCCAGCTTGGTCGAAAACTGTTTCATTGGTGAAATTGGAACTTCACTTTTCACAGTTATTAAAGAAACCCCCTGGTAATTTGTTTCTTCCTTAGTTAAGCTAATCTGTAAGTCGTGTTCTGACATAACCAATTGGTTCAGAAAGTAAAACACGAGGTAGCTAATTATTTATTATTGTTTGTGGTATAGACTATAGTAAAATAAAGTGAATTCATAGAAATTCCATAAATGCAATCTCACACCTTGATCATTCATTTTTGTTGTTAACGTGTTGGTAAATTTGCAGATATACACATATTTATCTATATATTTTAAAGATTGTTTGTGTATGTGCTATTACATATACATTATAGCGCATCAACTTTCCGATTCTAGGGTATTTTAAATGGTTTATATATTTCCTGTTAAAACTCAACTTTAAGCTCTCCATTAGGTTTCGAACTCGAACCTTATAAAGTGACCTTAGAGATGGTACGCCAGTCTTGGAACACGATGAAATGTCAAATTTGTATGGCGATACGATATACAGGGGGTCAGAGTCAGGGACCCCAGGTTGGGAGACAGTCCCACCCTCTGGGCGATATGGGATCTTTACCATGCCACTTGAAGGAAGGGAGGTGGGTGGGTGGGTGGGGTGCTCGTTGGAGACATGTGAACTCTGCTGTGCGTGCTTAGATTGCGACAAGTGCTCTCGCTACACACACACACATCTATTCCCATAGTTGTATTATTATTCATCCATTTCAAGAATAATCTTCCTAGGGCTAGTTGCATGTATTATTCCCAGGGCGATCACCCCGAGATACGACGTACGGTCACGCGCAACACCTCATTCACCGATTGTAGAGTGGTCATAATCCGCGTTTTTTTTAACCGACTGATTAAATCAGTACACGACTTATAAACTAACGTAAATCTAGAACAGATACAATATCTAGCTCTCAGCAGTTAATTTATCAATATGAAAGGTGGAAACCCACATTTCAACAAGGATACATTTTTCGGCCCTGTCGGGAATTGAACCCGGGACCCTCATCTCAATAAGAATGCACGCTACCAACTTAGCTAAGGTGTCTAATTGACCCAGGGTTTGATCTCAAGATAGGTGTGGCGGGGATTATTTAAATATATATATATATATTATTTAAAAATATATATATGTATACATGATTGTCTTGTAGCTCACCATTTATGCTTCATATTAAAACTGGTGGAGTTCATTATAAGTATCTTTATCATTTTCGCTTATGCTAGATAATTTAACCCTTAACCACTGATATTGGTCTAGTAGACTCCCGTAACAAAAACAAACTGGTGCTGTCTCGCTCTGGTGTGATCGAGTGCATTGTACGCCTAGCTACCTTCAAGTTAATGAGCCGTGGACTGACAAAGGGAGAGGCCGCTTATCAAGGTATGTATAGTTGTTTGAAATTTTTATGTAGGTTTGACAGACCTATATCAGTAGATACGTGATATTTTTGACACAATTGTATTTTGTTTTTAGAATGGATTCTGAACAATCAGGTTCTCACTGTGACCACGTGCAATAAGATTGACAGACACTGCAATTTCTTCGACATTAAAAGGGTGGTTTCAAAACGAAGAAGATGGTGATTTTAGCGGCGAATCAGAATGACGAACATTTCGTAATAGAGACCGCACAGTCAGATTCTGATTCGGAATGCAATTTGTCTGACATTGAACTGGAAAGTGTTTTAGAACAATCCGAGGACCTGGAGCATGATGCTGGTACACCTGGAATGGTTTACCTAAAATAAATTCATTTTACAATGCTACTAAATGAGGTGTTGATGCTCTCGATGAAAAATGTTCAAAGATGACTTGCAAAAGGAGATCACGTTGCTGGCCTTGTACCATATTTGATCGAATGTTGAATATAGCTTCAGCTAACGCATACGTGCTTTCAGGACTGTCACCCAAACGCTCTGAATTTATAAAGGATATGGCAAAAGGGTTGGTTTATGAGCACTTGGAAAAATAGATTTCGAAATCCTAATGTCCCAGATCACATCAAGAGCACAATTTCGAAAATCTTGAACAAGCCTCGACCGACTCAAAATGTGAACCTGGAATCTGAAAAATTGCTTAAAAGAAAGTACTGCAGCATGTGCGATTAAAAAAAGAGGAAGACACAATATTTATGTGTTTCTTGCAAACATCCCATCTGTTTGCAGTGCTTTAAGCCAATATGCGTAAATTGTATAAACCAGAAATTAGGCGATGAATAAGTGCCGTCATTTCTTTTTATATGAGCTCAAGAAATTTTAAATGAGACTAAATTAGATAGATATGTTATAGAAAATTATAGTTTTGTTGATTTTAGAGACTTTTGGTAGCTTTTTTTTATGTTTAAGAAATAATAAAGTGTCTTGGACAGATAGTGTTGCAAATGTTACTTAACATATTATTCAGAATGTAATTTGTTTTGTAATGTTTTAATATCCTTTTGTTATCAGTTTAAAACAATAATAATAATACATTGTGGAAAATGTAAATTTTTGTAATTTTTTTAACCTTATTTCATCCATAGGAGTCCCTGAAACCTATATCAGTAGTACTGATACAAAACCATATGTCAGTGCTTAAGGGTTAAGTCGCTATTTATTAGTAACGACCCGCATCAATGATTGTATGTTCTAACGCTTCATTCTTGTGTTAGGCTGGATTTCCATTGACGGGTAATATATTGGGGTTCGAATCCCGGCCGGGTGTACTGAGGGTGTTTTTCTTTAAATGGTTTCTCACTCTCCCTCCGAAAAAATGCGTGTACATTTCCTTCAAAATTCTACTTCCCTTATCACTATTCCATTAGTGCAATTAATGTAAACGTATTATAGCCCGAACGTGTAGCCTGCTCAGTATAGCAATAATGTTAATTTATGAGCTTATCCTGCTACTAATACAGTTCCTTTAATATTGCATGCCCAAAAATACAAAATATTATCTATATGCATTGATTCTCACCACTACATACTAATGTAAATGCACCCGCATTTGCGTTGAGCGAAAACTACCCGACTAAAATTAAAGTCCCGACGGTTCACTCGTGGGTCAAACAAATCTACATTTGTGGGAGTCCCACTAAATCTATGCTCAATATCATTGCTGAGGTAAGTGCAGGTCGAAAAAAAACCTTTAGCTTCGTTCCATCTCGGTTAACTGTTCCTACAGTAACCCCATGACTTCTTTGGTGCTGACTGACAGCTTACAGCTGACTTCTGACGGCTTTGAAAAGTTACCAGACCAAACTATGTATCCCTACGCTGAACCATATTATCTGCAAAAACATGTTTTTAGTAGCTGTCACTTCTGAATGTCAAAATTTAGGTATATGCCTAAATGTTGACTGTCAGAAGTCAGCTGTGAGCTGTCAGTCAACACCAAAGAAGCCATGGGGCTACTTTAAATCTTCTCGCTTTCATTTATGTCTGAAGGTAATGAATGTGCTTTGGTAAGAAGGATCTACTGGAAATCTCGACGAGCCAGTGTTGCGAAACTTGTCTTATATTTAAGGGAGATTGACCAAACGAAAACCAGAGAATGGCAAAGCTGTTTCCAAATAGAAGCCATGCAGTTCCCTCAGAGATGATATCCAGTGTATATACCTACACCTTGAATAGGAATTGTTTGTGAAATAAAGCCTAGTATCTAGATTTAACCCAAACCAGGCCAGCTATGGAAAAATCTTTGCTTGTTCCCCATTCCTTGTCGGTCCTTCATGAGAAACAATTAAAAAAATATGCTTGACCGTCATATTTTGATTAGAAAAGTTTGGGAGCCACTGTAAAAGATTATTTTAATGCTCGCATTAATAATATGGTAATTAAATAAGCTGTTATCCAGGTCGGTCCAAAAGTCTGGTAGCTAAATATTATTTATCAACGACTCTACGACGTTTGAACATATTCTACTGCTTTTAAATATCCCCATCTTATGGGCCTATTTCTTAAACCAGAATAAAAACCACTAAAATTCCATTCCAATACTCCAAACGGATGTGGAACGCAACAGGAAGTCCCCTACTGTGCGTTATTGTGTGCTATCAAGGGTTTATCGCGATTCGCACCTGTGGAAGCTAATGAATACCGCGCTGGCCCGCGATGTACAACTTAATTACAGGGCCAATAACCGTCTTGAAACGCGCCTGACTCTTAGTTCTCACTCGCTTGTTTCCGTTTGGACCCACTGTACACTCCAATTTTCATCTAAGGGCCTTATCTCACAAAACAAAAGTGATTATAGACCTACGTTATATATTATTTAGACGTCAAGTCATCTTACATGCAGCTGTCACTTTTGAATAGTTTTGTGAATACTAGGCATCACTTCCGTTATGTTTTTGTCATAACTACAATCTTACTAGTATCTATGCGTAGAGTAGACCTCGTTCGTTGCTACAGTCTTACTAGTAGTTCTGTGAACAGTAGACCTCGATCCCTCCATGTTATTATTGTTACTACAGTCTTACTAGTAGTTCTGTGAACAGTAGACCTCGCTCCCTCCATGTTATTATTGTTACTACAGTCTTACTAGTAGTTCTGTGAACAGTAGACCTCGCTCCCTCCATGTTATTATTGTTACTACAGTCTTACTAGTAGTTCTATGAACAGCAGACCTCGCTCCCTCCATGTTCTTTGCTAGAGTCTTTACAATTTTCTGTGGGTTTCAAGTTGACGTATCTCTTATAATTTCTCATTGGATTTAAAGTTAATATTTTACCTTCGTGATTAAGTTAAAAAAAATGAATAGGTACTTTATTCAATAGTAAATTATATTCATAGAGAGTAACCGTTGAGGTTCATAGAATGTGTGTGCCAAATTGTGTTAAAATTGGTCCACATATTTGGTAGTTATCGTGGAACAAACATCCGGAAACTGACAGACAAAATGCCAATTGCTCAAGTTAAAAAAAACTTGCTATGCTCATTTGTAAAAATAGTAAATTTGATCAATTTTAGCCCCCCAATAACTATGTTTGTATATTCTAAAAGGCTCTTCTGTAAGAAAATTGGACTGTATGTATTGTTATCTTCTGCAATTTATTTCATTTTCAATATCAGTTTTATTAAAAATTTATTTTAAATGGATGTTGGACACTAGCAACGTACATAAGTTCAATACTACAAAGTTTATAAAGTGGCTTTTAAATTTTATATCATCAGTATATAATAAAAATTACAGAGGTTAAATTAATTATTTTACTGTTAAACACAATTCTCGATATTTTTTGTAAAATTTAACTTTTTAATTTGTTTTTTTTGCCCGAATTTTTCTTATTTAATTATAAGCCTTGATTTTCTTTAAATTTAATACTTTTACTTGTTTTATTTTTTATAAAGGTTTTATTATTTTTCTTATGTTTTATGAATCAAGATTTTCGATATTTTCTTTAAATTGAAGAATTCTACTTATAATAAAATTAGTAGAATTAAACTTATTTTCACTTATTTTATCATAAATAACGAATTATATCACGAAATAATGACAATGCCATGTTGGCGCTCACACAAGACAATATTCCACAGTCTGGTGTGTTTTCTCTCTCTCTCTCTCTCTCTCTCTCTCTCGAGAGAGAGAGAGAGAGAGAGAGAGAGAGAAAGTTCATGGAGTCACATCATGACGATAATAATGATTACATTTGTAAATATTATAATTTGCATAAATATATTTTTTATGTTACTTGTTCTTCAAAAGCCAATGAGTTATAAAGAGCGTGGTCAAGTACGGGTCGAAAGACCCTGGTTTGATTCCAGGTGGATGAGCTTTAAAAAACTGTAGTATTAACATGCTCAGATATTTACTTATAATGCTAGATTTAAATTTTGAATTTTTATCTAGATTGAGATACACGTGTAACTCGTGATACGCGTCTTACCAACCATCTGGACCAGTGGTGGTGGATAATTATTTGTGTGTGTGTGTAGGGGTGGGATTGGGGGTTTCGGAGGGAATTAGCCTCCGAACTTAACAAGGGGCTCGGAGACCCCTAGAGAAATTTTTGAAATCCGAATGCTTCTAGAAACAAAGTCTTCCTCACTTTAATTTTTTTATTAGAATCTTCTAGAATACATCTGGCACGGCTTCTTTCGGCAAATTTTTGAAAATTGGAAGCCTCCAGAAGCTATTTTGAGTTGTTCTTTTCTGGGCGGTTTTTGAAAATTAGATTTATATTGGAAGTATTTGCAATGGTTCTCACTAGAATTTTTTATAATTAAACGCCTCTTGATTCTAGACGCTATTTGTAATTTGATGCAAGATCATCTTCCAACTTTATATTCGAGAATATCAAAGGGAAGTAAATTATATCTTAAGGGAAACAAATTATTTCTAGGGGGTTGATGTCTCCTGCTACCCCCCCGTTCCCAATCGATTCTGCTGCCACTGGTCTAAATTATCTAAATATTTACACCAATGGGAAAGGGTTGAAGACGGTAGAATTTATAGTAAATAGACCCTTATTAGGATTAAGGAGAGTGGAATACCGTCAAGGAGGAAAAACACCCAAGCCTAAACCCCAATCGCCTCACTACCGATAAAACACCTTACAATATGATACCCGCCTCAGTAGTTAGCTACCGCGCTTGTTTCGTATTGAGCTAAACTGCCGGGGACAGGGAGATTGAGGTTCAAATCTCGGTCGGGTGAACTGGGTATGTTTTTCCCTAAATGGTTTTCCACTCTCCCTCCACTCAAATGTGGGTTCACTTCCTCTAAATCCAACCTTTACAATTGCTAACCCACTAGTGTAATTAGTACTTAAGCGTATAACTCGAATGGGTAGTAAGATATGATGTTATAATTTTAATTTTTTACAAGACGAGACTGGCGCCTTTATTCACATATCCACCTGTTCGGGTATTCCGGATAATGATGTCATATGGGGTTATCATTATTGAAAGTCGACCGTTTGGACACGCACTTTAATTATAACTTCCCTGGATTAATTTTAATATTGGGAACCTGAATACGTGAAAGTAGATCTGGTAACTTTTCTAGCTCTCAAATAAGGTGGTAATTGGACTGTAGTCATGTATTTAGCTACTGGTTAGGTTTACCATTTAGTCAAACTTTTTTGTTTTTTTTTTAGGTTTGGCGTGAACTTATTTAAAGGTAAGCATGTTATAATGCTGTAATTTATTTTTAAAATACTACAAATTAGTATACCTTGAAATTTTGGGCTACTCCGTTCTCATGAGCCCCACAATGCCGAGCTTACGTTTATTTTGGTTCCTGGTTCAAATCACGGATAAGATGCTTCAAACAGTTTTAGAATTTGTATTTCAAGCACTCAGAGACTAACTCCGACAGACAAATAATTCAATTACGTAACATTTAGTAATTTGAGAAGTTGAATCTATTATCAACTATCTATGAAATAATCTGGAACTGTCGAAAGTTAAAATCGCATAATAACGAATGGTTAACCTATCTCAAAGTAAATTTAGTTTTTATATATATACATATATATAATTTAATCCACGCGGTAATTCTAGAATCTCATTTTAATTGTAATCCAATTGACTCTTTTTCTTTGTAAATACTAAACTAAATATTCTGTTTTCTCGTGATCCACAGACTGGATTCATCTTGTTTTAAAAGTTCACCGAACAGCCGCCAGGTGGTGGTATAGTATATTTGTTTACTCCTAGATGGCGCAGGTGCGCTAATTATAGTGGATTCAACTATATAAAGTAAAATTTAGACATTGATGAGCAGGTACTTTTTAACGTGTTGATTATCTTTTTTAATGACTTGATCATAAAATATCAACTGCTACTCTCAAGGAGTCATAACGGAATAGAAACAGGAATTTACATTTATTTTTAAGGAACCGAAATCAGAACCGGAACCTTAAAATCACTATTCTGAAGAACCGGAATTGGAACCGTTAAATAATTTTAGATTTTAAAAGGTTCTTAAAGGTTTCTAGATTTACATAATTGTATATAATTTTGACATGTTGCACACATTTTGTTTCTTTCCTAAGCTTAGTTTAATTTTGAATTACCCGCCTCGGTGTCGTAGTTGGCTAACGCGCTAGTCGTGTTGAGCTCGACTGCTGAGGACGGGGAGATCGAGGTTCGAATTTCGGTCGGGTGAACTGGGAGGGGGGGGGGGAGGGTTCCTAAATGGTTTTCCACTCTCCCTCCACGCAAATGTGGGTTCACTTCCTCTAATTCAACCTTCCTAATCCATTAGTGTGATTAGTACTTAAAGCGTATGACCCGAACGGGTGGTAAGACGTGGTGCTAAATAATAATAATCTTGAAATGTTGTGTTTTCCCCTTCCTCAGTAAGTTCTGAAAGGGCTTGATATATTTTTGTTTACTACTTTGTTTGAAACCTCTTTTCTAGGGTGATTAGAAAAGAGTTAATGAGCCCCTACCAATATACACAAATTTTATATTCCAGAGGAATGTGGTGACTGTCACATTGTTCTCTGTTTTCTCACTTTAATGTTTAAGCTAGAGGTTTAAAAAGCTGTATTTAGCTTTGATAAGAAGCAGATAATACTCCATTCCTTGGAAGTTGAAATACAGAAAATAAGAAATCATCTCTTTTGAACAAGCAGTCTAAGTACATTGTACTTAGTACTTTCTTGAAGTGAAAACTGATAATAATCTGGTGGTTGGTTGAACAACTTATATTAGGGGGAAAAGGGAGATGGAGGGTGGCAAAATGTAAACCTTAAATTCTTTCACTCAAGTTTAAATTAAGAAATAGCTCTGTGAATGTGTTCCTTGTGTACAGTGCAGAGGTGATTATTTTTGTTTGTTATTATGTGATTTAAATAATATTATTGATAGGGCACGTTAAAGAAAACCCAGTTCGGAAGTTGGTTGACTATGAGATTGACTGTGACAGATCAAGATGCAAATTAAAAGGATGCACTATTGTTGTTAAGGTGCCTACGTTCTAATATTGTTTTAATCTAGCAATACTTTTGATCCAGAGAGCTATTTTCAAAATGGTTCTCCACTCTCCTTCCTCGCAAATACGGATACACTTCCTTTAAAAATAAAAATATAACCTTCCTCATTCATTAAAAAACCATTATAGATTCCCAGATTGATAGAAAAACGCTGTGCTACAAAAAAATTTTTTTAAAGAACCGGAACACTATCGGGACCGAAAAGAACCGGAACCTTTAAAATTTTTGTTTAGAGAACAGGAACCAGAACCGATACAAATTTGTGTTCGACTCCCTGGCTACTATTGCCATTTGATGAGTACCTCGGCACATCCAAATAAATTGCGTTTTTATCAAGATTACGTACGAGTAGGGCAATCAAATAATAACCTATCATTGTAAAATTAAAATTAATGTTTTTTGAGTTGAAAGATTTTCTCTATTATTGTTAGCGCATCTTTAAATCCGTCCGAATTTAACTTTGCTCTAATGGGATAGGGATTATAAACTTTTAAAGGTATATTTATGAACATATGTTACCGCATATGCGTGGAAGGTGAGTGGGAAATTATTCAAAACATCTTTATAAGAACCAAGTGATTAATTCTAATAGATAAATGCTGTCTATCAAGTACGTTTTAACGTGACATAAATATAACTAAAAAATATTCCGTCCTTTAAGGAATAGTAGGACTTGCCCACATAATTGAAGCAAGGCCGTTTTGTTTAGTAAGGGCATACAATGCATGTGTGAAATGAATAAAATCTCGTAGGCAAATTATCTAATTATATTATTCAATTTAATTTATAGTGACGGATGCTTTCCCACTCTGTGATCACCCCCCCCCCTCCCCTCCAGGGCCACCAATGCTTTGGAAGAAATCATTAAATGACTTTCTGTTTTTAAAGAAACGTGTATAATTTTTTTTAAATAGTAAATTCAACCGTGTGAGCCGAACGAACATTACCTCTTTTCCTCTATGTATTTAAACTTGATAATTTACCAAGCAAGACCACTGAATACATTTCATGGACCACAAACCGTGAACGTGATTAAAATGGTTTGATTAAAATTCATAAAATGTAATTGATCGCGCCTTGTTCCAACTTGTTAAGTCTATACGTGTCAAATTTTACTGTCAGGATGCCAAGTGCATCCATCTTTGATCACGAACCGGATATTGTAGGAAACACCCCAATTAAAAAATATCGTCAGCTAGTAAAACAAGCTATTTCCTTATTGAAGAGTTAAGTAGTTGGCCATTTGGAGTGGAGTATCTTTAGGCGCAATATACGTGGATACCACAGTAAGATGTTTCAGTGACCAGTATGCATCAAGTATCTTCAGGCGCGATACAAGTGGATACCGCGGTAAGAATGTTTCAGTGACCAGTACGTGATCTAGTGCCAAGTATCTTGGGCTGTGTTAAAGTGGATACCGGTGATGGATGTGTTAATGACTAACACATGATATTTTATTAACTACAATAATATAACATGTTACAGCAAGATCTACTAGGCGGGTGAGCTGTGTTCTATTCAGAAATAAATACACGCATCTTTCGACGGTTTTTCGGGGATGAACATTTATTAGATAATAACTTTAGAAAAACCCGCTCCGGTGGTCAAATTGTCTAAAGTGTCACTCTCGTAATTGAGTGGACTTCTGATGACGGTAAGTTCGTGGTTCGAATCCCGGTCGTGTGCGCTGAGGGTGGTTTTCCCTAAATAATTGTACACTTTCTACAATAAAATGCAGGTGCACTTCCTTAATATACAATCTTCCTCATCCTTAACACATTAGAGTAAATTAGTAAATTAGTATGTAACCCGGATGGGTGATAAGACACGATGTTTAAAAAAAAGCTAAAACAAACCTATTAAATAATTGACAGTTTTAAGCCTATTATTAATTTTTGTTTTTTCATATCAAGAGAAAGTATTGTAATCGTGGAAAATTTTGGCTTTGAAATTATAATGAATATTTTTGTTTTATGCGTGTAAGAATAAAAAAAAGAGTATTTTACAATAATTCTATTTGTCCATCCTTGGCCACAGATCTGAAATGGTTTGGTGAATTTTGTTCAAACTCGATCTAAAGATGTTTTCGGGTAATACCTCGGGAGGTTTTTTCGAGGGTAGATTACTGATGAATGATTTATTTTTTAATTTTAAGTTGTTCGAAAATTTCTCTTAAAATTTTGTTTAAAATGGATGTATAGGGAGTATTTTACCTCCCAAATAATACTGTACACTTAAAAATTGGTTAAAAATAGATGTATAGGGAGTGTTTTACCTCCAAAATAACACTGTATACTGGAAAATTGGGGGAAAATGGATGTATGAGGAGTGTTTTGCCTCCCAAATAATACTGTACACTTGAAAATTGGGTAAAAATGGATACATAGGGAGTGTTTTACCTCCCTAATAACACTGTGCACTTGGAAGTTGAGTAAAAACTCTTTATAAGATAGTTCACTGAAGAGTGATTTAGTGATGTTCCAAAATTACAAATTAAGAACACTTTGAAAATGCCTCTAACAATTTTGTTTAAAATTAATATACCTGGGGAGTATTTGACATGACAATAAAACTGATTTAGGCTTTGTTTTTTGGAAGAAAAAAAATTGTTAAAGGGTAATATATTTAAAAAAAGGGGGTTGTAACTATTTGTTTGAAAATGGGTGTCTGTTAAGTTATAAATAAATATATATTCTAAAAAAAGTCATCAGTAAACTACTACAAGATGATATACGCATATATATAAATCATCTTGTAATAGTTTACTGATGACTTTTTTGTATATAATTTTTTTTTTAAATAGCTCGAACAATGTTATACGTTAGTAGTCTACGCCAACGTGCTACCCAATCCAGAAGTTGACCCGTACCCAGGGTAATCCTTTGCTCATATGTTATGGCAGAATCTGTGGTGGACGTGCGGAACTCGTCAGCTAGATCAATTAAGTCCACGAGCTATCAGACAACACAGCCATCTTCAACTCGGGAGGGCTTTATACTACCAATAGTACAATTACAATTGTATGAATGCGCATATCATGACCAATTAAATACCTAAAAGCTATTATATTTGTTATTTACGGGTACAACCGCATCTAAATATCATTCTTTAAATTGAAAAATAACGCCTGGACACGGGAACAGAACCCGGTATCCTTGGCTTAATACGTCAATGCTCTAACCACCGAGCTAAAAGAGTGAAGAATGGCCCGGCCACGGGATGACGTCTGGATAGCTCAGTGGCGTTAGACGATAGCTTGCTCGTGGAGTCAGATTTGGAGCTGGTGGACTAGCCGGGATTCGAATACCGTCCGAGAGTACTGGGGCTAGTTTTTATTTTAGATTGCTTCCCACAGTTTACGCACAAATTGGCGTACTTTTCCTCAAATTCCAAATTATTTACCATTACAACATTGGCGTAGGTACTATAATAATATACGTATAGCCTGAATGTATACTAAGACACGGTGAAATAAAAAATATTGGATTCTACGCAAAAGCGTAACTGTTTTGAACGATTACAACTGTTGTTTTTTTGCACCAGGTATCTTCGTTGTGTGTTTTGATCATTGGGCTTCTCCTTAGATTGAAGTGTTGTTCTATTGTTTCAGGGGAGGTGCGTGACGTCACCATGCAGACGAAAAACGTGAACCTGGATGTTAGCCAACAACAACAACAACAACAACAGATGAACAATAGCAGTGGACATGAGGTCAGTTAGTGGACCTCACTGTTTAGTAGAGTTCTGGTAGGAAGACACTTTTAGAAAATACAAACTATGTTTTGAGGTCAACAATGTTAACATACTAGTTTATTATTAGTATTAGTCTTATAGATATTGATAATATCTCAGCAACTACAGCTGCAGATCACTTTACCTGACGTATGAATACGTGAAAATACGTGAAAATAGATTTTGTAACTTTTCTAGCTGTCAGAAAAGGAAGTTCCCTCCTATTAAAAGTGGATTGTAGTTCTGAGCTTGCAGCAGCCTAGAAATATGTCACCTAACCAATAATTCGTGGGAGATTGGTGCAATAGAAAGTTAAAAAATACCACTACATTATACTTTTTAACACTGTGGCTTAACATGCTGTAGGTGACCTGGTGGTCTAGGGGTAAGGTGTCAGACTTCTATGCTGGTGGCCGGGGTTCAATCCTCGGTCCCGGCACAGATTTATCTGATTACCAAACCCTTCCTTCACCTCTGACAAGACATCTTGTGAATGTGGGGAATGCCAGGCCTCCACCGTGGTTCGGATTCCACGTTAAACTGTAGGTCCTTCATTTCATCTCACAATCACCCTACCATTACACATTAGCGTAAGTGCGTATAACCCGAATGGGTAGTAAGACGCGGTGCTAATAATAATAATAATTCTTAACATGCTCGTCTGGAATCGCGGCAAGGGTTTTACTAGCTCAGAGTCGGGAGGTCGAAATTTGAGTCCCGGTTGTTTGCTATCAGAATGTTCTTCATCTACGTGACCTCACTTGGATTCTCGTGTTTTGTTTTTTCACCCCACCTTGTTACCCGTTCTAACTATCTGGTACACTAATGGTGTAGTTATGAGGAAGGTAGCATTTTTATGAAATGAACCCACATTTGCGTGGAGGAAGAGCGAGAAATAATTAATGAAAAACCTATCTCAGTACACACGACCGGGATTTTAACCTCCGATATCCCTGTCACTGGAAAACCCAACTAGATGAGCATGACGTTTAGTCAGCGTACTCACCGATATGAGTTGAGTAATCTTAAAAACTGCCATTAGATAAGAATGATTGTGTGTCAAAAGGAATAATTTCATGAATGGTAGGAATACTACTCCGTTTCCTGGTAAGAGTTAAAAGAATGTAATAAAGCCGGAGCCGGAATAAAAATGTGTATTGTGGTTTATTATTTACAAATTATATAACATATCTACACTTACGGGTACCAACACCAGTACAACTATGGACATCCATATATTATACACGTAATTTACACATAACACTAGGTCCAACACAGATATCGTCAAAGTCATTGAGAATTGGAGATACTTTCAAAATGCCAAATTGTTTCGCGAGCTACCCAGATAAAATTTTGCAGTAGCGCGTATTGGTTATTACTGTAACCTGCACAGAAGCTTTGCTATCACACTTTGTTCAATCGGGGGTGGACTTTGTGACCTGTTTTGTAAGTTCAAAAAAGATAAACTAAATATTTGGTACCTATTGAAAGGTACTTTTTAATACTAGAACACACAAGGAGTATTCATTTTTCTAAACTTATTTTATTTTTCAATCTTTTCTAAAGATGGTTTTAACCTCCAGAGAAGAATGGCATTTACTTTCTACAATAATGTTTAGAAAATTTGACAAGTAAGCCTAACTTATACTTTGCTATTTAATTGCAGCTAATAAGATGTTCATATTTTCAGCCTATTTTCTTATTTGGTTTTAATAAACTTGCAGTAAGATGAAAAATATGACGCCAGTATGAACCAGAAATTGATCATCTTCTTTCGAGACAAGAGGTCATACATGTCCTTAACTTGAGGCAACACTCTTCAACGATAAGTAAATTTTTAAAAAGAAAAATACATTTTCCGTGTGAGTTACTGAAAATGTCACCACGGGCTACTACTGGTAGCTCGTGATCGACAGTTTGGCTACCCCTGGCTTAGCAAAACCAGTCTCTATTATTATTATTAGCACCGCGTCTTAATACCCGTTCGGGTTATACGCACTTACGCTAATGTGTGATGGTAGGGTGATTGTGAGATGAAATGAAGGACCTACAGTTTAACGTGGAATCCGAACCACGGTGGTGGCCTGGCATTCCCCACATTCACAAGATGTCTTGCCAGAGGTGAAGGAAGGGTTTGGCAATCAGATAAATCTTTGCCGGTACCGAGGATCGAACCCCGGCCGCCAGCATAGAAGTCTGACACCTTAAAAACCAGTCTCAAACGCACTCTTAAGACAACTGTGTTGCTAACTGACTGACCCTTGCACTTGAGTGATTCCCCTTTTCACATTCAAGTTACAGGGGAGGGTAAGATCGCTGTACTCGCCAAATGTGTCACTAGCGCTATTAGTTACACTATTCCCTCCCATTTTTTTAGAGACTCTCCTGAGCCACTGTGAGACACCACATTGAGAGTTAATTAATCGTCACTCCACAGGTAAGCCATTATGGTCACACGTCCAAGTAGTACCCGTGGGCTTCCTCTGCCTTATGGGATATTGTCTCTCTGGAACAGTCCTGACTTCTGAGTAGCACAATCAATTCCAGACTGTTATTTTTTTAGCTTCATCCTCATTAGCAAAATCTACACTTTAACTCCTTGGCGATAGACTCAGCCCTAAGTCCTTATCGGGTGGTGACAGGCGAGTACGCACTAACATATGTACTTTCCCTGCCTGTCGTTGATGGTGGTTCCCTTAGGACTGAAATTCAGGGCTTCAGCCGGTTGAAATGTACGACCATCCGTTTCCGCTTGCGTGATTCACGTTGAATGCGGTAGATTTATGATATTATTGTCTTCACAATATATGGGCAATCCCATGCCCTGAGCAGTTTGGATGAGGTTCCTTTTCTGGTATGGTGCAGCCACACAAGATCACCAATCCTTTAGGCATCATCCGTACATTTTAGTTATTACATTTTTTTGTACCTGATATGTTTTACTGAGATTATCTCGTGTCAAACGATGTGCAGTTTCTAAATTCATCCTTAACTGCCGAGCATACTCTAGGGCACTTTATTCAGTCTCTGGCTCTCCGTACATCACGTCGATTTGTAACCACACCTCCTGACCGAATGAGATAGTAAGGGGGTGAACTTCTTCAAATATTGTGGACTGGACTGGCAGGCAAATAAAACTTGTTGCAGGGCATTGTCCCAGTTGTCCAGAGATTTATTGGCGAACTGGAAAAGGATTGCCCAGAGAGCTCTATTGAATCTTTCTACCAGGCCATCTGACGGTGGATGATAAGGAGGTGTGCGAGTTTTGCCTATCCCAAGAAGTTGGCCCATTTCTTGGAATATTTTAGACTCAAACTGGCGTCCTTGATCTGTATGAAGTTACATTGGCACACCAAACATGCATAAGAACTCTTCTAAAGTGAACTTAGCTACTGTTGACGCTTTAATATCTGGATAAGCCTATGCCTCCGTCACGTTAATATTGTATTATGTTTCCTTGAACTACCTTTGGTAAGAGTCCTATAATATCTGCCTCTACACGCTGGAGGGGAAATCCTGTAAGGTAGGTTCTAAGGGGTTGTCGGTGACTTCCTTCTGGCGCACTCAGGACATTCTTTACACCACAGATATATATAATCCGTTAACCTTGGTCAATAAAACCCACGTCTGATTTTCTATAGTAACACCTAGGTGATCACCAGTAACCGCATCATGCGACGATATTAAAATATTGGTAAATAGATGTCGTGTTATCAGGGCCGCACCAAGGGGCGACCGAGGCGGGTGACTGCCCGGGGCGCCGGGCTTTAGTGGATGCCACGCCACTCATGTCATCTTAAAAAACTACAAACAATAATCTTTTAAGAAAAATCATACATGGCTCAGATATATTTGATATTATAATAATTTTATTTGCCGTTTATCATGACTTGTGTCCTGGTTAGAACCAGTGGTATATGATCTTGGTGTTATAGTCCTGCGCTGAATACCTGTAGCCAGATTAGTTATGGGCACAATCGACTAACTTGATTATGTTGTGTAATCGATTGTACTCGATTCTTCCGGGATTACTGAAGTAACTTTTCTCGGTCCTTGCTATTATCTTATTTTATATTTTCTTACCAACTAAGTGAGAATCGACCTTATTGGCTGGACTGTTTACCATGCTATTTCCATTTAAAATACATTTTCCCTTAGAGCTCATTTTTCACCAACAGTTTTTGCTCCTGTGCAAAAATGACCATTTATGGTTTAAATGTTGCACATGCATTTTCAATGAAAATACTCGCAGATGTAAAGTACACAATCGAAAAGCATGCTAACTAAGCGTATCATATTTCGATTCTTTTTAAAAGTACTCGATGAAAGTTGATATTTTTTTTTACTCTGCACCTCGGCAGTCTTATTTACACAATCGCATGTAACGAAACTTTATATTTTATTTCTTAATTTATTTATTATAATTTTTCTTTACTAAAATATGAATATTTATAAATAAAAACTATTTTCATTTTTAAAAAGGTACAATTATTATCAATTTATTTAACATTAATGTAAAAAATAAAAGTTTATTTTACTAAACGAACACAAAACAATTATTTCTCTATCTTTTATTGTGAGACACTTCTCGAAACGTATACTTTCACATTGACTGTACATGCAACGTGAAAACTGAAAATAAGGAGATGGAGGTCACTGTCAGTGTCGAATCCCTTCTACAGGAAGAAATTATGGACTTGTTATTAGTATCGAACTCCATTGCAAGACTCCCGAGTAATGTGGTCCAACCGATTGTCATGGGACGATGATAATTTTATAGCGGTGTTCATTAAATAATTCCACAAGTGATAATTGCGATCGCACCGTTTTTAGAAGCTTTAGTAGAAAAGCAAAAAACATTATTTTGTCATAAAATTTTACTTTCAGCAAAAGCTTAATGTCGATGCATGGCTTAGCAATAGACCCATGGCGTAGTGATAGAGCATTCATGGGAGAAAGTACCCCTGTTGTTAGAACAAAATATTAGTTGAGGTTCATGCATCTAAATGAAAATGAAAATATTGTGGCTAGAATTTTCGAAGACAGCCATAAGTGATCTTGCACAGTTGTAGACAGAAGGTTTTTTTTTAAGAAAAGAATGAGTCTGAAATACTCGTTGCTTGCAGTGATAATGTATAAAGTAAGTAAAACAAAAACACAAGATCTGTTACCAAATATATGGGTAGCCCTTCTCATTCTGTTGACTATACTAATCATTGTAGCTAGTGGGAGCGAAGTTTTAGTAGGTTAAAACTTATCTGAGATCCTCAATGGGACAGGATAAGCTTTCATCATTGGCAATATTAGTCATTGAAAATGAAATTGCAGAGGCAATTGACTTTTACGAGTAAATTATTTATTTTACATCCATGAAGGCAATACAAAAAATTAATCATTTGCAGACATTACAGACTTAGGTATACTATGGTATATGTATTTTGCTTTATTAGTTCTTAAGTATTTTTTATTTATATTAATTCTTAGTTTCACACTTAATATCGCTGTTTTATTGATTTGATGTAAGCCCATGTCGCAATTATTAAATGTATTAATACATTCATTATTTAGTAATAAGTGCTAAATGTTACGGCGTGAAATATTGCAATGTCAAAATGTGAACTACATTCACATCACTCATAGAATTTTCAAATCATCTTAATCTTTTTAAACCCCCATCAAATAAACATATTCTGCTAAAGTCTTAAGGTGCCCACACACGGTCATTCCCGGCATGATGCCGGGAGTGTCATTCCAACGTTTCATTCCAAAACTGCCCGTGTGTGGGGTGATTCACGCCAAACATGATGGATTGACACGCCACTTCACTCCAGGAATGAACAATCCAACCTGTTTGATTTTTTCGGAGTGATGGCGCGCCAAAACTGACCGTGTGTGGGCAGCTGCAATCCCGGACTGATGAACGCATGCGCAGTTAGCCAACAAATTCACAGTACACGTGCTGATAGTCGATACAGCACCTGTTTATTTTGTGTGGCATTGTTTTATTTCCCGTGTCCGAAAATGTCGTCTATTAAGCACAATGCTCACAAAGTGAACTCGGTGGAATTTATGACAGATTTTATAAATCTGTATAGGTCTTTACCTGTACTATGGAAAGTGAAAAGTGCCGATTATAGCAATAAATTCAAAAAGGAAGAGGCGTATCAAAAAATGGTTGAACTAGGCAAAACGGTATACGAAGACTCGAACTTAGATTTTGTCAAGTCAAAGATCAATACTATAAGAGGATGTTTTAGAAAGGAGTTGAAAAAGGTTGTGGCCTCTCAAAGGTAAGTTGACTTTTTACAATATTTTTGCACAGATTTTGATTGTAACTATCGTAATTATGTGAATAAATACTTGCATGTCATTAAGCAATCATTTCAGCTATGCACTTATTATTCAGTAGGTCTGTGGGAAAACTATTTAACAAAACAATATAATAATAAAAACTGCAAGTTAATTATAAGTTAAGCTATAAAAGCAATAAAAGTAAATTTAGTAATAATTCCAATAAGCTATTTACATTATTGTTTAACTCTTAATTCTAGGTCTGGTGCTTCCTCGGATGACATTTACGTACCAAAGTTATGGTACTATGACCTACTAGGTTTCACAGTAGATCAAGAGATTCCTAGACATTCGGCTTCAAGTATTCCAGATGAAGATTGTGAAGGTATCGAATCAGGACAAGGTGAAAATGACAATTCGAATGCAGAGTTACCAGATAAGGACGAACCATTGAATACTCAGGTAGATACTAGACTAAATTATTTATTTCACTATAAATCGGAACATAATTTATTATTGCCTTGCGTATCACAAAGGATAGGCCTACTGGAAAGTAAAAAAAAAAATTAAGATTAGTCTATCTAGTATTTTTCGGGGTAGATATTACTTTAAAATTTTAACACTAAGTTTTGTACACTTAGTTTCCTAAGCCATACCTAGCACCAACCATCCTATCTTGCCAAGCTACCTTCCCATTACCATTAAAATATGATACATATTTCCCTCTTGCGTTCTTGGCTTTGTCAGTGGAATTTCGTGCAGGACCTACTTGTAGTTCACTGAAGGTAGTTTTAGGTGGTTCACTTCGCCATGCAGCTTCTGTTAATATGCCACTTTCAATGTCTTCTTTATCTAAGAGATTAGATGGAGAGTATGCAACTCTACAATTTCTTCTAAGGTAGTTGTGCAAAATACAACATGCCTTAACTACAGATTCAGCTTTTTCTGGACTAAAATACATTGTAGTGTGCAATACACGGAATCTATTTGCCATAATACCGAACGAATTTTCCACAACAGTCCTTGCTCGTGACAATCGGTAGTTAAAAACCTTTCTTTCTGGATTGAGTTCACGCATAGCAAAAGGTTTTAGTAAATGTTCGTCAAGGCTAAAAGCCTCGTCAGCAATAAATACAAAATTCATTGAATTAAGAGTTTTTGTGTTGTCTGGCAGTTTGAGCTTGTTATTTTTAAGTTTGAAATCAAAACGTGTATTCTCCATAACTCCCCCATCAGATACACGCCCATTTGTCCCAACATCTATCATTATAAATTCATAATTAGCATTTGTCAAAGCCAACAAGACTATACTAAAGTAGCCCTTATAATTATAATAGTAAGACCCACTATGTGCTGGTTTATAAATTGCTATGTGACGACCGTCCAGCGCACCTCCACAGTTGGGATAGTTCCATCTTTGATAGAAATCTGTTGATACTTCTATCCATTCTGTTTCGTTGCTTGGGAACTAAAACATAAGAAAAAAATTTCGCAACATTTTCAGTTTATACTTTTATTTATTGATGTAATCCTGCACATAATCTAAAAGTAATATGGTATTATATTTTTTCCAGGATCTCCCTAATCTTACTCCATCAAACAAAACAGCTCTAGGGAGAAAAAGAATAGCTAAAAGGAGCGGTGTTTCAAAGGAGGCTGCGAAAGTGCTTCTACTGGCCAAAGCTGAAAAGGCTCTTGACAGAGACGAGTTCGACTCCTACTTTGAGAGTGTGGCTGCCAAAATGCGTAGAATGAACGAAGAGCAGCGTTTTTTTGCGGAGAAAATTATCAACGAATCAGTTTTCCTTGGAATGTTTAACAGGCTTACTGAGTTTTCTCACGTAAACACTCCCACCATGACATTTCCTCAATACAATCAAGCTTTATATAGCACTCAAGGCAACTTCAGACAGGTTGTTCAGAATTATCCTTCCACTTCCGAGTGTGAACCTAGCCCCCCAAATTCTTCTGAAAGTACTAGTATGTATTCAGGACAATGAAATAAAAGTAAACTCTGTAAAAATGCTTTTTGTAAGCGAATGTAGTCCTACTCCAGTTTTCCACGTTGTTTTATTAAAATTACATGTATTTTGTAAATGCATGCATTTCTAATCTGCTACTTGTATTTCTTACCTTCATGTACTCCTCTCTCAACACTTCAAATATTGCCTCACATGTCTCGGGTATGATCTTTCCGAGGGCTTGCGGGGATATGGCCGTCGAAAACTTCAAGTCTTCCAAGGATCTCCCGGTTGCGAGAAACCTAAGCGTTGCTATCAGTCTTTCCTCTACTGGGATGGCATCTCTCATCACTGTGTCCTGTTTGTATATTAAAGGACCAACTAGCGACAGAAGTCTTTGAAAACACTCAGAGCTCATACGCAAATAATTTTTATAATCGTCCTTAGAGTTTAGTTCAAGTTCACGCAAAAGAGAGATATCTGAAAATTTATGTCTTTGTTGTAACCAACGTTTTGACCATAAGTTCCGTCTTTTTTTCTCCCTTACTTTATCATCTGTTAATAATAAAACCAAAGCCACAGCAGCACTTTTCTTAGACATTTTTATGACCTCACGGGACAAATCACATCAGTAAACTGCGGCGTCTAGAGGGTCTCGGCGTGACACGTGTGTGGACAATTCCTGGCCCGCCCGGAATGACACGCCTTAAATGACACTCCCGGCATCATGCCGGGAGTGACCGTGTATGGGCACCTTTAGTCTAAAATAATAGAACGAAATTAATGTATAGAAAAAATTGTTAAAAGTAAAGTGGCTTAATTTTATTTTATACGAGTACATTTTATCCTGTACTTATTACAAAAATTCAAATACCATAGGTTTTCAATGTTCACTACAGCTACAGAAGAGTAACTATTTATTTTTTAACTTGAATAAAATTCAAATTATCAATAGTACACAAAAGTAACCGGCATGAACATGAGCCATTAATCCATCTTGGTATGAGTTATTTTCAAATTTATAGGACGTTAAAGAGGAGAGGCGCTTAAATCAAGGTTCGCCCGGGTTCAAAATTATGCTTGAGGCGGCCCTGCGTGGTATTACAAACCGAAGTATGTCCGGCTTATTTCCTTCCAGTCATCCCGCTTTAGTTTAGCATTGTGTCTGATGGGTTCATCAGCGTCCTGAAGCAATCTAATGTCCGTGTCTGACCATTAAAGTGTCCTAATGGAGCCTTCTTAAGATATACTGGAGACTGGCAGATCCTCATGCTCACGTTGTTTACATGGAAATAGGAGAGTTCATCGCAATTTCCTTGACTCTTTCTAGGACGATGATCTACAGCGAAATAAAACTCATCCAATTGTTTTAGCCACCGGGCAACCTGCCGTTCAGGTTCTTTAAACTGTCAAATACAGTGACAGGAGCTGTGGTCTGTATGTATTTTAAACTTCTTGCCGTATGAATAGCTCGGGAAGTGACGAGCTATATATACCTCTCGCCTAGTTACACAGAAGTGACGTTCATCCTTTGTAAGCGCTCGACTTAGGTATGACGCTACGCGTTCTTCTCCCTCCTGTACTCGACTTAAAACAGCTACGATGCCTGTCCCACTGGCATCTGTATCCAAGATGAACTCAAGTGTCCATCCTTGGATGAACAAGAATTGTAGCAGACTTGAGACATTTTTGCATATGTTTAAAGCCTTATCCACACGGTCCAGCCACATAAACCTCTCTCAATTTTGTGACAACTGATAAAGGGGCGCTGTGATGTTTGAAAATCTCTTTACATAACGCTTGTAATATGAAGACAAATCCAGAAATGCCATGATCTCAGTGACATCAATAGATATGGGATAGTCCATCACTTAACAAATTTTTCCCAGATCAGTGGCCACACCTTCCTTTGAAATTATATGTCCCAAAAACTTCAAAGTCGTTCGAAATAGATTACATTTTGATGATTTCACATTCAAGCCAGCTTCCCGTAATTTCTTGAACGCATCACGATGTCTACTGATGTGCTCCTCAAAGGCTCTCCTAATCACGGTGACGGCATCCTGTTAAACCAATGCAGTATTCCAGTGGAGGCCAGAAATAACTAGATCCATTAATATTTGGTACTTGCTTGGGCCATTAAAAACAACTTCCATAGTCCAGCTCCTGTTGTAAATGTGGTCTTCTCATGATCTTGCCAATAATACTATATCGAGTGTGGAATGTATGCTCACACCTCCCAAAAAGTTCAGTAAATCATCTAATCGAGGGAGATAATACTAATCCTTCTTTGTAAAATCATTGAGTCGCCAATAATCTATATAAAACCTGGTTCCGCCATATTTGTTCTTTCTCCATAACAACCGGTAAGCTCCATTAGGGGGGTGGGAGGTGGGGGGGGGGGTTCAGGGTTGAGTAACAACATTTTCTTTCATCTCTTTCACAACACTTAATTTCCCTGCTACGATGTATTTATACTCTTCACGGTGGGTGGTTGATGGGTGTACTTCCACCCATATCAATCTCGTGAAGGTGCGATCAAGATCATTTGGTCCCCAAGAACACATATCTAGAAAATCGTTCATCATGGCCTCTGCTATAGAATGTTATGCAGGTAATAACTTGGCTGAATCTAATTCAAATAAACTATATTACTTCTCACGCTTTGTAATTTTGTCTTAAGTTCTTACCATCCCTACAAGTATGCATCATATCAGCGATTTGATATTTGTCCCACTGGAGTCATGGGCTTAGTAATCTCACTGGAATAGTCTTCTTCTTGGAAGATACTAAAACGCGACCCGCGAAAACTCCATGCTTCTCGGAAATGTGATTATTCCCAATACCACATTCCCACGTCCACACTGACTTTTGTTTGGAGCACCACCTCATGTCCTTTCGGTACCATGATTGTCTCTTTTAAAGTCACCCGGCACACCCCTTGCTGTGGTTAATTTAATGTTACTTCCCTTTGACCCACTCGCATTATTCCTCTCGAAAGTAAAACATCGCATTTGTTTCAGTCTTTTCGCAACAACCATTTCCTTTGTTACAAAAGAACTTCCTATTCTAACGGGTAGATTCACTGTGCCAAGCACAGTCATGTGATCACCGCTGACCTATTCGTTGGCGGAAGTCTGCCATTTGTCGCTCGTCGCCAGAGGGAAACTGTAGCTTAGGTGTATATCAGTAAATCCATAGGCTCGTTCCACAATTTTCCTTCCAAGAACACAGCCGAGTCTGGCTCCACACACCCTACTCAGAATGTATTGCCGGTGTGGTTTCGGACACACCGGCACACATTAGTTGTTTTGACCATATTACACTTAGTCCGATAATGTTACCGTATTGATAGCACCTTATTCCTCGTCTGCATTGACATTGATTCATTTTCTGAATGGAACCTGCAATACTTTTCAATAATACACAAACATCGTGGATGATATCAATCTTCTGCCTCACCATATCCATAATTTGTTCCTTTTTGTGCTGCTCTTAAGTTACATCGCACGCGTCACTTGTCTTTATCGGTTGCAATAACTCATCATATGCAGATACTAAATACATGGGCTCGGCTGCCTCTACTTGACCTATAGGCTCCAACTAAAGATCCCAACTCACGGCAGCGTCCAGCGTCTTAGGTCGCTCTTGCCGTACACGAACTCTTATATCACTCCCGAGAGCTGCTAAGAACTGGCCCCGCGAATAATTCTTTTCTATCTTCACCATTGACAGTCGGGTGCGCGCAAGTCACGAGGGTTCTTATTAAGCTCGTAGAAAGTTCCAGTAGTCGTTCGCCACTCTGCCTCATTATATTTTGGAACTGCAATTTATCAAGTTCTGTTCTTTCACACGGATTAAATTTGTCCGCTAACCGTTCCACTAATGTTGCCCATCCTGTTCTCTCACTATATGATAGGTCTTTGTACACATTCAAAGTCTACCCAAAGAGAAACATAACATTGAACTAACTTTTTTTTCATCACTCCAATCATTCATTTTCCACGGAAAGTTGTAACTGAAAAACGACTCGCACCAATCACAGGATTCCGTGTATGCGGTTGATTATGCACACGTTTTCTGTAATTTTCTATCTATTATGAGCTGAAAAACTGAAATTCGACAGGAAGGTAGGAAGTGATCCATATAGGCATAACCAGAAACATCTAAAAATGGAAATTTCAAACTTAAGCTCCGGAAATTGGGGTAGTGACTATAATTGGAAGAAGAGGAAAAAAAATCTTTAGATGATGTATAAATTTAAAATTTGACGGGAAGGTTAAGGGACCACTTTAAATAATGATAAAAATTTGAAATCATTAAAATTTTGGCTGGTACTCCAGGAAATATGGGCGGGAGGGTTGTAAAAAAGAAAAATAGCTACTAAGTGTAATAGAGAATATAAATTTGACAGTCAGATAGGACAGCTCCAGATAGTTAAATAAGTCTAAAAGGTTGAAATATTATTTCTAGGGGGGAAATAGGGGGTTGAACGTTTTCAAAATGTATTGATGTAGCTTTTAAACCAGAATTTGAAATTTAAAATGAAGGATTCTTTCTAGATGCTGGTGAGATTTTTTTTTAATTAATAATTTATTTCCCTGAGATGTGGGAGAGGGACAAAAAGGTATGGGACCCTTAACTCGCTCATCACCGTATTTATCCTGGGTCTGAAAACATGAAATGAGTGTGACAAGAAGGTAGTGGATTCTACCCACATGGCCAGAAAAATCTAGTTTGGAAAATTTCAAAATAGGGCTCCTGGAAATGAGCTTATGATTAGAAAAAAAAACTTTTTAAAGAGATATAAAATTAAAATTTGGCGGACAGTAGAAAAGACAACTCCAGATAACCAAATTAATCTTAACGTTATAAATTATTTCTGAAAAATAAATGTGAGAAAAGGGGATGGGGGCTCAAAATTTCAAAAACTAACAGTAAAGAACTAGTTCCCAGTGTGGTAGAAAACTGAAATTCGCCAGGCAGGTAAAAATACCACTCCAAATTAACATAAACGCCCAAAAATGTGAAAGTTTTAATTGGGTTATTCTGGGGAGAAACAGAAAAAAGTGCGCTAGAAAATTTAAATGTGGCTGGCAGGTAGAAGGACAAATCAAAATAACCATATTTGTCTTGAAATTTGAATTTTTTTTTAGTAGGAATTGTTTTAATGGGGAAGGTAGGCTACTATTTCACAATTATTTTTATGTGTGGTATAAAACTTAAATTCGACAGGAAGTTGTTAAGTAAAAAGAAAACACTCTTTTAGACGAGGCAGAGAATTGAAATTTGCCAGAAATGTAGAGGGATTACTCCAATAACAAAATAAGTGTGAAATATTTGTTTCCGACTCTTTTTTTTTTCAGGTGTCGAGGATACCGGAGATCGAATACTTACCGGGTGTACTGAATGTGGTTTTACCTAATACCCACTCGTCCATCACGCAAATGGCGTAATTTCCTCTAAATTCCACCCTCTCTTTCTTAACTCATTAGTGTAAATATGTGGGTATAGTAGCGCGGATGGACAGTAAAACGTGGTGCAAAATAAAAGTATAAACACACCTGTATATTATTATGTTGGGAATTATTATTCTGTTTTCACTCTACGCAAAAAAGGGAATTAGCTCGAGCAAGTAGGTTTGTGGGGGCGAACTATGGAATCTTTTTCCTGAACCACTGTATTGTTTTAAATACCCACACTTTTTCTTATTTAAATTATGTTCAAGACAAGTACTTAAACGTCTTAATAATAGAATCAAACTAAGGAAGATAATTTAATTAAAAAATGTATCTTCATTAGCGCGCAGTGAAGATCATATAATAACTCTAGTACACCCGCCCGGGATTCTAACCTGGAACTTACCATAAACATGCCATAAACGACGACCTTGTTCAATGCTAGTCCAACGCTTCATACCACCCGGTCGCCTGTATGAATGCAAACATAAAACATAGTAAACTGTGGATTTGTTGACACTGTAATTTAATTTGTCTTGGGGAATGCCAGGTCGCCACCGTGGTTCGGATTCCACGTTAAACTGTAGGTCCTTCATTTCATCTCACAATCACCCTACCATTACATATTAGCGTAAGTGCGTATAACCCGAACGGGTAGTAAGAAGCAATAATAATAATAATTTGTCTCCCTACAAATTAAAACAAAATTCTATTCCCTAACTATTGTTTTAGTTTTTAATTAGTTTTTGTGTAGTATTTTTGATTTCTGAACTCCAAACCTATTTAAAATAAAACATATTTATTAAACGTTTAAATTCGCTGATTATTGAAATAGTGCTACAAAGGAAGATAATAATATTAATAGAAAACGTTCCACTATGAGCAGGATTAAGATCAGAATTTGCTCGAAATTTAGCAAATTAGTTGAAAATAAAATAAATTTAATAAATAAAAGTAACATCTTAAAATGACGGTAATGTAATTATCTATATCACCATTGATCACTCTCCTTGGACCTCGATAATCGAGGTAAGGCGAGTTAACAACATACAATTGTGTCTAAAATGTGTAAAGATGGTCTGTTATTACTAATTTTGTTCTTAATCAACTTATTACTCTGGTTCTACAGTCCGTCAGCCCACTGTTCATAGAAAGATCTTTTTTTTTATCACCACGTCTTACTACCTGTTCAGGTTATACGCACAAGAAAAGTTACCACATCCACTTTCACGTACTCATACGACAGGACATGTGATCAAGGCTATAGTTAGCCAATACTTTCAGTGGGGGTTTGGTGGGCACATTCCCCAATTGCTGGAAGCTAGGAAAAATCAGGGTGTCCAGCGACCTGGAAAACAGGGAAAAGTCAGTGAATTTGCTTGGTCAGGGAAGAATTATGTAAACGTTAGGGAATTTTATCAAATTTCTGGAATTTTCACATAGTCACTAAAATAATAGGCTTACGTTACTTTTATTTACGATAATCAACTGTCAAAAACATTTTTCTTCACTGTGAATTTATTTTAGTACAGTTTTCCATCTTGAATATACTAATCTCAATTCTCAAAGTCAACATGGGATTTTAATCTAATATTTCCACCCCTCTATCGTGTCTTCACCTAAAGTTGAGTCATTAGTTCACTAGCCCGTGTAAGACGATCTTTTAATGTATTAATATGATCTAACTCAAATCTAACTTGCAACGCACGACCCAACGCCCCATTGTTTTAGGCTGATATCCTTTAACCCCTTCATAGAGTGTTACACTTTCAAAATGTGTAAGTTGAGATCTTAATACAATAACGTTTATAATTTAGTGACTGGAAAAGTTGGAAATTGGCTCTGGAAAACCTGGAAAAGTCAGGGAATTTTAAAATATAGTTTGGCTGGACACCCTGAAAATTCTAAATATTAAACACCTTTAGAAACTATCTGAAGTGTTTTTTTTTTATGGTAACCTAACCCCTGACTGCTGAAGACTAGGAACATTTCTAAATATTAAACACCTCTAGAAGCTATCTGAAGTGTTTTTTTTATGGTAACATAACCCCTAACTGCTGAATACTAGGAACATTTATAGATATCAAACACCTCTCTCTGAAGTGTTTCTTTATGGCACCGTAACTCCCTAAATGCCAAAGGCTAGGAACATTTCTAGATATTAAACACCTCTCTCTGAAGTGTTTCTTTATGGCAACATAACCCCTAACTGCTGAAGACTAGGAACTTTTATAGATATTAAACACCTCTCTCTGAAGTGTTTCTTTATGGCAACATAACCCCTAACTGCTGAAGACTAGGAACATTTATAGATATCAAACACCTCTCTGAAGTGTTTCTTTATGGCAACATAACCCCAAACTGCTGAAGGCTAGGAACATTTCTAGATATTAAACACCTCTCCTGAAGTGTTTCTTTATGACAACATAACCCCAAACTGCTGAAGACTAGGAACATTTCTAGATATTAAACACCTCTCTCTGAAGTGTTTCTTTATGGCAACATAACCCCTAACTGCTGAAGATTAGGAACATTTATAGATATCAAACACCTCTCTCTGAAGTGTTTCTTTATGGCAACATAACCCCTAACTGCTGAAGACTAGGAACATTTTTAGATATTAAACACCTCTCTCTGAAGTGTTTCTTTATGGCAACATAACCCCTAACTGCTGAAGACTAGGAACATTTATAGATATCAAACACCTCTCTCTGAAGTGTTTCTTTATGGCAACATAACCCCAAACTGCTGAAGGCTAGGAACATTTCTAGATATTAAACACCTCTCTCTGAAGTGTTTCTTTATGACAACATAACCCCAAACTGCTGAAGACTAGGAACATTTCTAGATATTAAACACCTCTCTCTGAAGTGTTTCTTTATGGCAACATAACCCCTAACTGCTGAAGACTAGGAACATTTTTAGATATTAAACACCTCTCTCTGAAGTGTTTCTTTATGGCAACATAACCCCTAACTGCTGAAGACTAGGAACATTTATAGATATCAAACACCTCTCTCTGAAGTGTTTCTTTATGGCAACATAACCCCAAACTGCTGAAGGCTAGGAACATTTCTAGATATTAAACACCTCTCTCTGAAGTGTTTCTTTATGGCAACATAACCCCTAACTGCTGAAGACTAGGAACATTTATAGATATCAAACACCTCTCTCTGAAGTGTTTCTTTATGGCAACATAACCCCTAACTGCTGAAGACTAGGAACATTTTTAGATATTAGCAAATAACACGAACAATATTATTATAACGCTGTCAATGTTTAGCGTAAAAAAGATATCTATATTTTCCAAATGGCCCTTCCTATGAAAATGGTGTCTAGGATGAGCGCGCGCCGGTCCAAGTCAGTTGCGTTGAACGGGGAGCGTGCATCTGATGTGTTGTGTTCCAGATACCCCCCTCCCCAGTGGGCTGCCAAAGGACGCAATGTACCTGCTGCCCCGCACCACCTCTCCCGCCCCGGACACCCCACCATCTCTCCAGGATGTTCACAGGTGAGTACCAACCTTGCTTTAAACTTACTAGCAACTCTTGAGGTCGAGGTGAACATCGCACAGGATACATGACAGCGGTGCATCGTCTTTGTTAAACTGGGGGGAGGGATTATCTTTAAACTTACTAGCAACTCTTGAGGTCGAGGTGAACATCGCACAGGGTACATGACAGCGGTGCATCGTCTTTGTTAAACTGGGGGGAGGGATTATCTTTAAACTTACTAGCAACTCTTGAGGTCGATGTGAACATCGCACAGGGTACATGACAGCGGTGCATCGTCTTTGTTAAACTGGGGGGAGGGATTAGCTTTAAACTTACTAGCAACTCTTGAGGTCGAGGTGAACATCGCACAGGATACATGACAGCGGTGCCTCGTCTTTGTTAAACTGGGGGGAGGGATTAGCTTTAAACTTACTAGCAACTCTTGAGGTCGAGGTGAACATCGCACAGGATACATGACAGCGGTGCATCGTCTTTGTTAAACTGGGGGGAGGGATTATCTTTAAACTTACTAGCAACTCTTGAGGTCGAGGTGAACATCGCACAGGGTACATGACAGCGGTGCATCGTCTTTGTTAAACTGGGGGGAGGGATTATCTTTAAACTTACTAGCAACTCTTGAGGTCGAGGTGAACATCGCACAGGATACATGACAGCGGGGTATCGTCTTTGTTAAACTGGGGGGAGGGATTATCTTTAAACTTACTAGCAACTCTTGAGGTCGAGGTGAACATCGCACAGGATACATGACAGCGGGGTATCGTCTTTGTTAAACTGGGGGGAGGGATTATCTTTAAACTTACTAGCAACTCTTGAGGTCGAGGTGAACATCGCACAGGATACATGACAGCGGTGCATCGTCTTTGTTAAACTGGGGGGAGGGATTATCGTGTGTATGTGGAGGGTAAATCTATGGCTGTTCCAACGTTTGCTGTACTTGACCCTCATATTAAATTGTTGAGGTTGTAGAGGGTCAAAGCTATGTGTGGTAAAACTTTTAGTGTGCTTAGTAGTGAGGATATCTATCAGCTTCCTTTTTTTAATTACGTTTGTGTTTAGTGTTTTTTTTTGTTGAACTTATTGCTAAATGATGATAACATACTAAACCATATGAATAATTAATGATCCGATATTGCTTTTATAAAGGCTTCAAATGAATCAGCAAAGAAGAGTAAAATAGAGGAAACATAAATACTTAGCCTCTAAAAGGGTATGTGAAAACTTGGTTAGGATCTAGAGTTTGAAAATTAATTTCCTTGACAAATTTACTTAAAATATAATACATGTTTCATCTTTGGAAAAAGTTTGCTTCTACAAAATCTATTTAACTTTAAACCTATAGGATACATTTTCATTGAGCATATTTTATTTAACAAAACATACTTTTCAATCTAATGACCCCATATAAATATATTTGATATGTGTTTAGTTATTATTATTATTATTATTATTATTATCACCGCGTCTTACTACCCGTTCGGGTTATACGCACTTCGCTAATGTGTAGTGGTAGAGTGATTGTGAGATGAAATGGAGGATCTACAGTTTAACGTGGAATCCGAACCATGGTGGAGGCCTGGTATTCCACACATTCACAAGTTGTGATTAATACACGTCTTGTCAGAGGTGAAGGAAGGGTTTGGCAAGTGTTTTAATTTAAGAAGTAACAAAAATGATTGTTTTATGTTTAGTACAGTCAATATTGTGATCTAGACTCGCTCTTGTTAATTTAAAAATCTGACACATAATAAGGTCAAGCGTTTCCAAAAACGAGACACAATGGTGAATACAAGACCCGTTTGGAACTTTGTACTGCGCATGCGTGACAATTTGTAACTTCCACCGAGACGATGTTTCCTTTTTGGTGTTAGTCTACACTGCACGGGTATGCATAGCTGAGCCACCTCCTACAATAAAACCATTTCTTCCAAATTCGTAGAAAATTAAGAATTTGATGGGTCCATGCATATACATAGTCAACATCATCAAAACTTAAAATAAATAGAGGAGGAGGGGGTGTTATCGCATCTTGTTTTGATTTCATCTCCTTTTAAGTTCTAAATGCATTAAAAATGGCACATCTTATTAAAGATTGGTTCTCAAAATTTTTTTTAGAATAGTTACTGAGCCATTTTAAATCTTAATAACTATATAAAACTCAGAACTATCAAGAGTGAGTGGGCGCCGTCAAAAAAGTACGCTTGTTGCAAATCTCACTTAATAGCCAAGAGGTTCAGTAACTGAGAACTTAGGACTTACCAGCAAAAACGTTTAAAAAGACAAATAATCGAACAATGCACTTGGAGGGACACACCTCGAGCACCCCCTTGCCTCTTAACACTCTAAATAGATAATCCCTTTGTCTCCAAGGGAGCGGTCTCGTCCACTTTGGGAACCGCATCACTCTAAGGTTGGACTGGACAGCCGATGACGGGAAGATTGGTTTTCGAATCCTGGTTGGGTGTAGTGAGGGTGGTATTTCCTAATGGTTCTCCACTCTCACTCCACACCAATGTGGGTACATTTCCTCTAAAATTCTACCTTCTTCATCCTCATTCCTTTAATTTAATTAATATATGCGTTTAACACATACCGGGACTAAGAAGCGACGTTTAACATAAAAATGTAGAAAAAAATTAATACTTACTCTCCGCTATTTGCGTAACAATTCTTCTTGAAACGAGAAAACAAATAATTTTATGAAAAGCTAAACTGGTTTGTTTAGTAGATAAATGTTAAAATATCTTTCACATTTCATGATACAAAGTACTGCTTGGCTCTCCACATAACAGGGGCACTAGAACAAACATTTTGATAGACCAGTGATTCGCAAACTGTGGTATGCGTACCCCTAGAGGGTCGTGAAGGATTTCAGGAGGGTACGACATGTAACCACTGAGCTTTATTATTATTATTATTATTATTATTATTATTATTATTATTATTATTATCATTATTATTATTATTATTATTATTATTATTTTAATCAATAGTGAATCCGATAAAAACAATTAACACAAATTTTGACATGGCATCATAAATTTTAACAATATTTTCTTTCCCTCCCTCCTAGCTTTGTTCCTTTATTTTTTATAAAGTACCAGGGGAGGTACAGTCCAATTTTTATAGGAAGAATCTTATCTGACAGCTATACAAACTATTAGATATGCATTCATATATTCATACGTCAAGTCCTGTGATCTGTGACTGCCACTTTAGATACTCTATGTATCATAAACACTTATTAAATAACACTAACAAAATGTTAAAATGCAATCAAATGATGACCGCAAAAAAAAAGTTAGTATTATATAATATTATGTTCTTCCTGCCGTTTTCTTAATGTACCCTTCGCCTATCATGTAAGGTGGCAGGCTTACCTAGTTTGTTTCCATTATGCTGTAGCTTCTAATATAAGGGCATAGTGTAACTATCTACTACCTTCCATAGTAAACGGAGTGTACAATACCTGATTTTTTTTTTCACTGCTCCATATTACCTGGCTATTTGCATTAATGCTATAGCCCTATGTTGATACAAGTAAATTTCACTCATCCATATACAAAATATAACCTTCAGGGTAGCATAAAAAATTATTATTATTATTATTATTAGCACCGCGTCTTACTACCCATTCGGCTTATACGCTAATGTGTAATGGAAGGGTGATTGTGAGATGAAATGAAGGACCTACAGTTTAACGTGGAATCCAAACCACGGTGGCGGCCTGGCATTCCCAGAATAAAAAGAATATGATTGGTTTTATCATTTCGATAAAAACATAAAGGTCTAAACTATTTTTTCAAAATTTATTTGATGTAGATTAGCTTAGAATATATAAAGCAATGTAGATTAATTAAAATATACAAGGATTTAATTATAAAACACCAAAAAATAAACATACTTCATGGAAAAATAAACATACTACAATTTCAATAGGGTCTACAGCAATTTAATATACACAAAATATATAGTTTTATATATTTATTACCCGCACCAAAAGGCACGTGGTTTAAATTTCAACCTCATTTAATCAATTCTTTTTGTTGATGGAGAGGTTGTAGTTTGAATCCCTGCTGGTCGTATTGAGTTTTTTTATGCTAAATGGCTTCCCGCCATCGCTCCACGCAAATATGTATACGTCTACTAAATGATACTTTCTTTATCTCTACCTTATTAGAGTAGTATTGTAATATACAAGCGTATAGCTCGTAAGAGTTGTGATATACGGTAAAAAAAAATACAGGAATTTCATCCCACTATAAGTCTTAATAAACTCGTTATTTTAGGAACATAACTTATGGTTTACTAACATATCGATTGAACAGTGGTAGTCTTAATTTATTAAAACAAAAATGTATTTAAGTTGTGTTATTAATTAACGCAAACTGTTTTAAGATAGCTCCTAAATTATCGATTAATAAGGAATAATAATTGATAGACAACCTGTATATTAATATATTCACACAAGTGTAGATATATATAAGTAGAGTAATCTAGAGTAAATATAACGATGCGTGGAAACAGGATGGTTTGAACCACAATTGGTGAAATGCTTCCTCAGTTACCCAGCTGGTATTCTAACGACTCAAAACTCGACCTCACGAGTCGGGGTCAAACACATTGGCGCCGAGTCAACTCTTCCTGTGAATTGTCGCCTTTCCAGTTTTTTTTTTTTTTTTTAGCTCAGTAATACCCCGTTTGATGGCCATGACAGCCTTGCTTAGTTCAGAAGTTGACTAGTACCGTGTTAACGGCGGTCATGGCATCTATTAGGAAAACTAGTAAGAATGAACAGTGTCAGAACAATGCATGAACACTCTCAGAGCAATGCACAAGTCATTAAAACTCTTAAGTGCTGTTGCACACGTACCGATAATATCGGTGTCGTTGCCGGCGTCGATATCGGTGGTAGTGAGATTCCATGTAATCTTATGGCCCTGTTGCACACGATGCCGACACGACAGCATTATCGTGACGACTACCGACTTGTGGGAGATATGTCGGCGGCCCCCTCGATAAATACACCGATATTAGTGCGCAGAGCAGGGAGCCATGTTGTTTGCTCGTCACCATCCACAAAACTTCCTATGCCTCTCAAGCACCGACAGCGATATTGTGTGTGCAACAAACAACGCCGGTATCGGTGCTAACAACGATATCGCCGCCGACACCGATAATATCGGTACGATTGCAACAGCACTAAGACTACTTTCATATACGACCTAATCATATTATGGTTTGCTTCTGTCACTTGTGAAAAATTGTAACCATACCCATAATATTTTAATACTGTAGAATGTTATCTATAATAACTGCAAAAAGAAGTTTTATCTAAAAAAAAACTCTTCCTACCGTGTTCTTACTAATATTTTTTTTATATATATCTGAGGTATTTAAGGTGCACTTTGTAAACCGACTGATTATTTCAACACACGAGAATTTTTATGAGCTAAAGCGAAAGGTATTTTCACACACCTTCCTAACTTATTCTTCATGATACAATCGACGGCTTTATTTCTCTCCCGAAGGAAGTTGTGCTACGGAGCTAAAAAAATCCTTCAGCCCCAAATGAATGTGAACCCACAATCATCGGGTCTTGAGGCGAGAACTTTACCCCCAAGACCACTGAGGTTGACTCCTTACTAATGATCTTGAAAACTTGTCGGTAATTTTAAGATAGCGAAGAATTTACTTCTCAACGATAGTGTGTATGGATGCGCATGCGCATAGGAGATGCAATAAGATTTAGGTAATAAACATTTAGAAAATTAAAACCTAGAGTTCGTTTTAATAAATTGGAAAATGTACATGAGAATCGAAACCCGGGACCTTTGGCTCAACGTGCCACTGAGCTAGTCGGGGATCGTCCCGTGCCCAGGGTAATTCTTCACTCATATTTTAAGGCAGAGTCTATGATGGACGTGTGAATATGATTGGCTACTAAGAGCTATCAATGATATCACAACCATCGATGACTTGGTTGTGGTGGTCCCGGGTTCGATTCCCATATCCAGGTGTCATTTATCGATTCATTTGAATGATTCAATTACGGTTGATCTCCGTAATTATAATCTTTCATCCCTCACAACTTCACCTTTCATGTACTTAATTGTATAGCATTGCTTTCTTCCATATATTTTGTTGTCAATATCGTTAACACTTTATAATATTATTAGTGTTATTTTATAGGTATTGATAAAAGCTTTCGAAAGCGACAACTGAAGATAACATTAATTAACGTATGAAAACATGACAGTAGGTATAGGAACTTTTTTACCTGTCAGATAAGGCCCCTCCCATGAAAATTGGAGTGTACATTGACAAATGCTTATTTATTTTAACATTTCTGTTTCGAGAAAACGTTTGAGTAAAGTGAATTTAATATTACATTTCGTTTAGTTCTAGTCATAATTTGAAAGTCCGGCACTTCAGCTCATTCGGTAATGCTTCCGACAATTGAGTTGGTAGTCACGGGTTTGGTTCCTGACATGTATGGAAATTGAAATTGGGATAAATAGGAGCTTACCCTTCCATAGTGATGGCCGGGAGACTTAATGTTTTATTTTTGTTCTACAGTTACTTTAGTTTGTAAGTCGTTTGGTGATAAACTCGTTAGGTTCAAAAAGTGTACGTTAATTATGACGACATAAATATTTTAGCACCGCGTTTTAATACCCGTTCGGGTTTCGTGCATGTGTGTTAATTACGCTAGCATGTTAGGTATGAAGGATTTTGAATTAAGTGTAAGTGTACCCGTATTTGCGTGAAAGGAGAGAGTAATATCATGTAGGAAAAAACCACCCTCAGTACGCTCGATCAAAGATTTGAACCCCAATCTCTCAGTCATCGGCAGTCTAATCTATTTCGAGGGTCTAGGGTCTAGGGGTAAGGTGTCAGACTTCTGTGCTGGCGGCCGAGGTTCAATCCTCGGTCCTGGCACAGATTTATCTGATTACCAAACCCTTCCTTCACCTCTGACAAGACATCTTGTGAATGTGGGGAATGCCAGACCTCCACCGTGGTTCGGATTCTACGTTAAACTGTAGGTCCTTCATTTCATCTCACAATCGCCCTACCATTACACATTAGCGTAAGTGCGTATAATCTGAATGGGTAGTAAGACGCGGTGCTAATAATAATAATAATATTTCGAGGATGATACGTTAAACCATTCGATCGACCACTGAAGTGGGTCAGTTATATTAATTTACAAAATATAGTGGATGTAAGTTTTAATAACATACTCTATCACCAAAGATTTTTTTAAACGTTAATCATTCCCATAACACGGAAAAGAAAAGAATTACCGGATGATTGCTCGTCGAAGTTTTCGTAATGGTCAATGTATTTATTTCGAGATAATTTTAATTATATTTTCAGTTCAGGTTTCTTTACTTAATTAATAACTAAATTGGGCTGTGATAATCTTAAGTGCCAACGAACCAAGAAAGACAAAAACTCACTAAATATATACTTTATGTATAAAAAAAATGCCACTGGGTTTCTAGTATGTGTAGATGAACTTGGTGACTTTTCGTCTTCGTTGGCTATTCCACATATTTGTTTTATTTTGAGCGTTGGTAAACTCAAATCATGGCACCAGATATTTATTGTGTGTATTGTGTGCACAAGTGGTCGTTTCATACTGCCAATAAGTCACAAGTGTTGAATACTCTTAAATTCCTCAATGAAATAAACACAAGACGTTTAGTTCAGTAAACAGCAGATGCGTTAGCTTATTTCCAGTTCAACAGTTGGAAGCACTGGGCGACCGCGCGATGGACTCGTGTCTGCGATGATCTGTGATAGTGTCTGGTACGCTCGGCGTTCTGTCCCGAACGAACCACACGCATCATGCGTTCCGTGATTGTCGGTGCGTTACCACCGCGTTAATTAACTTAACAACTTTTGCATCGCTAAAGATATTACCATAATAATGAAGTGTCCTTTTTTTACTGTTAAAATACCGTGGAATGTTACTATAGTGTGACCGTGGGGATAAAAAAAAAACTAGATAAGTTTTTGGTGGCTATTTTTTTTACAGCTCAAATAAAAAGTGTTTCGTCCAACGAATTGTGTTTTTTTTAACATCTAAGTGTAAATCAAATTATTTGTGTGGAAGCGGATTAAAAGCTGGATTCTAGGAGATTTGGATTAGTAGGTGAGTACTTTAAGACACAAAGATATAAGATAATAGTTTGTGTTATTATGTATGCCATTTATTACTCTACAATTCTGGCTGTTTCCTTTTTGTTTGTGAACATGATGTTGTTACCGTGTATTCTGGTAAGGAAGGAAACATGTTTTTCGCTTTCTCCTATATCCATCTCTCCGCAGGATCAATGTACTATACTCACGCTAAAAGTTAATCTCACAACAATCTGCTGCAAGAAATATGATGTAGCGAACGTTACCCCTTGGACACGACACTGCTTTGAGAGTAGCAATGTCGATATTGTGAGGCTTTATTTAGACACTTATAAAAAAATAAGACACGAAACATAAAAACTGTGAAAAATGCAAAAGATAATGTTTATAAAAAAGTTTGTTCCGTGTTTTCACTGCGACTAAATTAATTCTTAAGGTGGAATGGGAGATTTCACAAATTAAGATCAGTCTTTTTTTAAAGTTTTATAGCTAAAACAAAAGCTTCGGTGCTCGCATGGTCCTAGGTATCTACACTCGCAATAGATTATGCTTTTAATGACGTAGAGATCAGGGTTCGGATCCCAGTTGAGTGGGTGGTTTTTCCTCAACGATTTTACACTCTTCACGCAAATGCAAATACACTTAATCTAAATTCAACCATCATTGTCCCTAACTCATTAGCGTAATTAGCACATTTATGTATAATCCCAACGGGTCCTAAAACGCGAAGTTAATAATAATAATAATAATAATAATAATAAAAATAAAGCGAAAAAGCTTATTTTGGTCAAAATAATAAAATGTTGTTTCAATAGATATAGGTACATTAAGTTTAATTTTGTACACATAGAAACCTTGACGGTCCTTGAATATTTGCCATGAGTATCGCGGCATTTAACCAAACACTTTTCAAATGAAGGGAGAAATACTTGTTCAAATTCTACTTAGTTCAGGACCGTTATTCAAGAACTGCTAATATTGCTATTTGTAATACATTGCACGGTGCACCACATAAACTGTATTGCTCCTTTACTAAAAATGCAAATATCTACTCGAAACTAGTAAAATATGTTAAAATTATATGATATACATTGTTGCAGAAACATATTTAGAGAAAAGTTACCAAGGTTATTAACACTCAATTTTCCAAACCTCCATTTATAAAATAATCGTATTTGCCAATATCTCAGAAATGATTGGATTTATAAAAATAATTTCAATTAAAGTTATGTTTTTAATACTAATACAACTTTGCAACGATAATTTATTTCGTATCTCAAATTGGAAATTTCCGCTTAAATGTAAATTGTCCTCAAAGTAATTTTCCATTGGAAAATGAGAATTACCATCTTGTTTGTAATGTAGAACAACACTAGGATACGAAATTTAATCAAAATTGATTTGTTCTATTTTTACTGTTAAATAAACTACTCCTAATTTCAGGGTTATATATGTAATTCCAAAACCAAAATACCCCTTAAAAACCTCAAGGAAACCCTAGATACCAAGTTCTGACATGAAACCTCGACATCCTTAAAAAAATATCTTGAGTTTGATTTTTTACTATCATAATACTTTCTCTAACCGAGGGGTGCGAGAGAGTACAAGATTAAACTAAACTCATCTATTGAAGCAACTTATATTTATTTTGATACTATTTTTATTTTGTTTGTTATAAAAACTTCAACAATATTTACGTTATTTAATATAACTCACGTTACCTCCCATCCCTCCTTAAACTCACGACCAGCAAGGTAATAGCCGTTATAATTATATGAATGATTCATTGAGCCTGAACTAAGAATACTTTATTATTTTCACAATGCACTGTGGTATAACTGAGCACAGATAGCGGTACAAGTATTCCGCGTGGGTTATTTTAATTAAATCGTAAGCTGGTCGTAAGTCATTATTGTACTAATTATTTTAGCTCCTGGTCTTACTACCCTTTTGGGTTAGACGCTTATATACTAATTACGGTAATAGTTTTTAGGGATTAGGAAGGTTTTATTTAGAGGAAGTGTACTTGAATTTGCATGGAGAGTTAAAAATCATTTTGGAGAAACCGCCCTCAGTAAATCTAATAGAGACTCGATTCTCGATCTCCCCATCATCGGCAGTCTGATATATTACGAGAGTAGTGCCTTAGACCATGCGGCCACCGAAGGAGGCTACTATTGTATTAAACATTTCAAGTACCCAAATTGAAAATATCTATCCGCAGGAAGATCACATATTTTGACGTATTAAGAAGGTAAAATACATACATCGTAGGCCTAACTTTCTAGTTGACAGATAAGACCCTTCCTAGGAAAACTGCACTGTATGTTGATTTATCAATTGTACCCTAAGCTTATGCCAATCTACTGAAAAATCTTTTGAATTGACACCGTCCATTATCTCCTTTTTTTCATATTAGTGTTGTGCATACAATTTGTTTGTATACACTTTATAATATTTGAACACATACCATGTTTTTATTACCAATTGATTGCCCCTACAAACCTTAGTGGATGTTACGCGATGTCGGACCGTAACGAGACATTCAGCTTTTGCTTACTGACAAGTTTGTGTCACTCACTCGTTAATGGCACGTACATATTCCTATTATTTTGTCGCACTGCCTCTCTAATTATCACTCGCTAATGGCACAAGTCCGTGGCTCAATCATTCGTTAATGGTACAGCAAGCTCGTGTCTTAATCACTCGTTAATGGTACAGCAAGCTCGTGTCTTAATCGCTCGTTAATGGTACAGCAAGCTCGTGTCTTAATCATTCGTTAATGGGACAGCAAGCGCGTGTCTTAATCGCTCGTTAATGGTACAGCAAGCTCGTGTCTTAATCATTCGTTAATGGTACAGCAAGCTCGTGTCTTAATCACTCGTTAATGGCACAGCAAGCTCGTGTCTTAATCGCTCGTTAATGGCACAGCAAGCTCGTGTCTTAATCATTCGTTAATGGCACAGCACGCTCGTGTCTTAATCACTCGTTAATGCTACAGCAAGCTCGTGTCTTAATCGCTCGTTAATGGTACAGCAAGCTCGTGTCTTAATCGCTCGTTAATGGTACAGCAAGCTCGTGTCTTAATCATTCGTTAATGGGACAGCAAGCGCGTGTCTTAATCGCTCGTTAATGGTACAGCAAGCTCGTGTCTTAATCATTCGTTAATGGTACAGCAAGCTCGTGTCTTAATCACTCGTTAATGGCACAGCAAGCTCGTGTCTTAATCGCTCGTTAATGGCACAGCAAGCTCGTGTCTTAATCATTCGTTAATGGCACAGCACGCTCGTGTCTTAATCACTCGTTAATGCTACAGCAAGCTCGTGTCTTAATCGCTCGTTAATGGTACAGCAAGCTCGTGTCTTAATCGCTCGTTAAGGTCACCAAAATTCAGTATCTTTAATCACTCGTTATTGGCACAAAATGTTCGTGGCTTAATCACTGGTTAATGGCACAGCAAGTTTGTGTTTTAATCACTCGTTAAGGTCACATCAATATTCCTATTATTTTGTCGCACTGCCCTCTCTAATTATCTGAAACGCACACTAATAGAAGAAAACATAACAAAGGAGGATATTTCTCATTAAATGCACAAGCATTCACATGAGAAGAAGATAGAAAACTATGAATGAACTCCCACCCTTCAGTGCAGCCCAGCGGAATTGAACCTTAACCTTCCGAGCTAAAAGTTTGAAATGTAACCCACTGCATCAATCCTGCCGAATTAATTCTTTTCACATTTACATTTGTATCTTTTGTTTTTATATTTTACAAACCAAGTATAACTAATTAACTAATCTGACAATTTAATTTGACAAATATGAGTTATCATACTAACTTTTTTTTTCATCCTGTAAATATAATTTTGTTATAGAAAAAAGTTGCATAAAATTCTAACGCATCAAAAAAATAATCGAAAGGCATATGCATAATAGACTTGTATTGTAAATAAAATCCCGAGGCTCTAAGTAATAATTATTATCCTCTGAAACAGTCGAGTGGTTTTCAATGGAAATGGTATGACGTGCAGAAAAGTTGGGAGATTATCGCCTTCTTTCATCGAACGCTTGTATTTCTAAGAAATATAAAGAGAACAAGAAAATATTAATAAGTTTCGAGTGTTGAAAACTATTTTTTTGTTCACTTGCTTCTCAAGCGTGTAATGGATTCATTCCACAGATCACTTTAAACATATTTGTTATACCTTTAACCGTCCGATAAGGGTGTGTTTTTTTATTTTATAATATAGAATAGTAATATATTTATTTATCTCTTATCTCCAGTTCTGACCACAGTGTATGGACAAAAAACATCCCCCATCTCAGGACACGTGGATTTGACTTCATTCTAGTCTAGTCTGGTTTGCTGGTTACGGAGAGATCGGGTTCCAATCCCTGACGGATGAACAGAGGGTGGGTTTCTCTAAAAGGTTTACTTCTCTCTCTCTCTCTCTCTCTCTCTCTCCACGCAAATACGGATATATTTCCTCTAAACTTTTCCTTTCTCATCCTTACCCTACCCAAGTAAATACGCATAAAGCCCGTAAGGGCAGAAGAAGCTAAACAACAATTAGAGATTTAATCCTCGCTTTCTGAAAACAGAATAATAGTTTAAATACACGACTTACACGACTTATAAACAAACTAATGTTCTAATCTCGACCGCGTGCACTGAGGGGGGAGGAGGGGGAATTTTCACTTTGGTTTCTCATATCCTCTCTGCACTAATATTTGTGCATTTACTCTAACTTTCCTCATTCTAACTCTATAGCCAAACACGTTAAATAGCCCCCGTATTAAAACGTACCAATTGAAACAAATAACTTATCTGCTTTTGAATATTCCAAGGGAACAGGATAAGGAGGTTCTATTTTAAAGTGAATGTCCTCTCTTCCAAAGCGTATTCAAGGACACTAGTTCACACCCAACTCAAGTAGTACTGTCAAGTAGTTTTATCATCTGGTCAGCAGAACAACTAGACTTAGATTTTTATAGGAAGCTCACTTTCGTTCATTGACATTGATGGAAATTCATTGAAAAATGTACATTGTATAAATACCAAAATACCCCTTAAGGATTCCAGAACAACTTATTTTTACATTATTAATTAAAGGAATAAGAATAGGCTGTATAAAATTGTAATATTTTAATTTCTGCTACTGTGGCAACGTGAGTTTCTAGTTTTCAAATAACGAGGCTTCCTTTGAAACTCATACTGTAGGCCTACGCATGCACACTAAATCCCTTATCCCTCTATCCGGAGTCAAACCATTCTTCCCTAGAACTTAAGTCAACCTTACTCACCACCAAGTCACGAAGGGCCGTGGGAATGGTGGCGGGCCTAGATTATAATATCACCGCGCCGGCTAAAACGTTGTAAAGGTACGAGCAACGGAAAGGAAAGGCGGCTGCGATGTTTCTCCCGGGCGTGTGGAGCCTCGATTGTCCCATACGTGTGATAGTGTTGGCAGGATGTTTGTTTTCTAAAACACACCCTTGATTGTGAGGTACAGAGAGCCCTAACCTCACATCCGATAAAACATTATGAAGTTTTTTATTTAGCGGAATATCCGTGTTGCCGACTCTGGGACAGAGACAAGGATACAACACATTCTCAGCCTTACGGAAGTTTCACTCCTCTCCTTGACGCTAGTGTCAATACTCAGTGATAAAAGCCCTTACAAATGGGCAGGTTTTTTTAGCACCTCGTATTACTACCCGTTCGGGCTATACGCCTGTGTACTAATTACGGCTATGATTTTAGGGATGAGGAAGGTTATATTAATAGTTAGTGTACCCTCATTTGCGTTGAGGCAGAGTGGAAAACATTTTTGGAAAAAACCACCCACAGCACACCCGACCGAGGTTTGAACCTCGATCTTCCTGTCATCGGCAGTCTAGCTTACTGCAAGAATAGCGCATTAGACCTCGCGGCCACCGAAGTGGGTGTGCAGTTATTAAACAACTCACTTTTAACATTTTCATCATAAAGGGACCATCGTAATTGTAATGAACTGTCTGCGTAAGCTCTTTGTGAGGTATGATTATGGTGGTTAGATCGCTACCTGAACCTATATTTGTGGAAGTTGGTTGATTGATTCGAGAAGGATATTTGTGTGTTCTCTAGTGAAATCAAAATGAGTTTTTTAATACCCCTTGATGACACCTAGCGATATCCGTGATAAAAGACTTTCGTCCTCAAACTCTAGCGGCACACCTAGCGACCATTCGCGGCACACCGGTTAAAAAACATTGCCTTAGACCATGCGGCTACCGAAGCAGGCTACGATTAATTGACATTAGCTCGATTCTGGATACGAACTGCTATAATTCTTTATTGTATGTGCATGCTTTTACCTCATCCCAACTATTTTAATACTTAGGAGACCGGGTTATCTTTTTGTTTTATCTAAACCGTTGTTTTCAGCCTCTTACACTCCTTTACAGACCTCACCCTTCCAAAGTGACATGCGAGACTATTTTATTAAAATTCTTAGCATTTACTTTTGTCCCCCACGACTAATCAAGTTGCTATATTATAAAGCTGTAGAGATAATCACCGCTACCAAATGATTCTGAGAAGGAAATTTTGGCTATAACAAGTTATACACATTAGCCTACCTAAATATATATATATATATATATATATATATATATATATATATATATATTATATTCACGTGCTTCAATCTACATGGGACAGACAGCTATACTTCCATTTCAAAGAAAGTTGTACTACGTATTTTTATCGCTCAAGAAAACCCGTTGACCCGGATGGGTTTGAACCCACGAACTTCGGGTCCTGAGGCGAGCATTTTACTTTAAGACCACCAAAGTGGACGCCTAAATATAGTTCCTCAGAATACTTTCAATTAGTTTGTCAGCACTCGTACAAATAGGTGATAAGACCCATGCGCGTAAAAAAAAAGTTCTAAATTTCTTAAATAATTTTAGAATAGCTTAATAATTAATTAATTAACTATGATGGCGAAAGAATAATATTTCATGTTGGTTCCCAAGATCCCCAAGGTCGCGTGGAAAAACATCTCCGAAAATTTTCGACAATCTGGACACGGACTAAAAAAATGCTTGCCAGATAGCCATTTAATTAAGCCAAATCTAAAAGATACTTTTTCCTTTCTTTTTAGCTTCGCGCCTTACTATCCATGCAGATTATACGCTCATGTACTTATTACGCTTGTGGTTTTTAGGAATTAGGATGGTAATATTTATTGAAAGTGCACCCGCATTTACGTGGAGGAAGAGTAGAACAATTTTGGAAAACCCAACTTTAATACACCCGACCCAGATTCGAACCTGAATTTCCCCTTCATCAGCAGTCTATTATATTGCTTGAATAGCTCGTTAGACTATACGGCCACCGAAGCAGGTTTCTAGAGGATACTAATTCGATTCTGAGTCAAATGTGGTCCCAAAAAGTATTTAAAAAGGGTATAATTTGTTGGCGGGCTCGACTTCCTATCGAATTAATCAATTTCAATGAAGCTCATGGATGTGTGGCGATGAAATAAAACCAGTAATCTTTATTGGTGCACTTATCTTGCAGCAGCTCTGATCGCCTCGCCGCCCGCTGATATCCTCGCCACTGCGATGTTGGCAAACTAGTTTGATTTCTGAGCCCGACCATATTTCCTTTTAACTAGTCACTAGTAATCGTGTCATGTTCACAATTTCTGGTTCAATAAGATTGGAAATATATTGAAAACCCTCTCTGGATAGTTATTGAGATCTTTATAGAACCAGTGAACGTAACCTTGGCTGAGGTTTT